>SNQJ01S0143927.1:4816-29186 GCA_010110895.2 Picea sitchensis
CACCTTCTATATGTACTCACCCAGAAACAATGTCAATTTACAATTTTTCCTGTCTCTTGTTATTCTCATACCAAGGATTTTCTTTGCAGCACCCAAATCCTTCATCACAAATGAATTAGCTAATTTATTCTTGACCACATTTATATCCTACATATTAGACCCTTCAACAAGCATGTCATCTACATACAATAGAAAGATAATATAGCTTCCATTTTCTAGCCTTTAAAAATAAACACAGTGATCAAAATGACATCTACTATAACCTTGTTTTTTCATAAACCTGTCAAACTTCAAATACCATTGCCTTGGAGCTTTCTTTAGCCCATACAAGCTCTTCTTCAAAATTCATACCAAATTATCCTTCCCTTTGACCTCATACCCTTGTGGTTGTTTCATATAAATATCTTCCTCCAAATCCCCATGGAGAAAATCTATTTTTACATCTAACTGTTCAAGATGCAAATCTTCTACTGCCACAAGACTTAAAATAGTCCTAATTGAAGTCATTTTAACAACAGGATAAAATATTCCATCAAAATCTATACCTTTCTTTTGTTCAAACCCCTTTACAACAAGTCTAGCCTTGTACCGCTTTTTACCTCCATCGTCTTCCTTCAACTTGTAAACCCATTTACTCTACAATGTTCTTTTTCCTACATGCAACTAAACCAAGTCCCGAGTCTGGTTATTTACCAAGGAATCCATTTCATCTTTCATTCCTTACTCCCACTTATTTTTGGTGTCTACCTGCATTGCCTCTTCATAACATTCTAGTTCACCAGAATCAATCAACAATAAATAATGCAATGAAGGAGAGTATCATTCAAGGCGTATACTTAACCTGGTAGATATTCTAACAACACTTGCAGGAGTTTGAGGTACCTGTTAATCCTGTTTTTGTACATTATGATTTTCTGGTACCTTTGGAGTTTATTTTTCAGTGATCTCATCAAGAACTGTGTATTCTGGTTTTTCTTTTTCATGTTTCTTTCCCTGCAATTGATCTTTGTGCATGACCTTCTCATTGAATATGACATCTCTATTCCTAATTATATTGTTATTTTCATAATCCCATAAGCAATAATCAAAATCATTAACACAGTATCATTAGAAATACCTTATTAGACGTTGAGGGTTTTCATATCGTTTATCTAATGCATCCAGCAGCTCCTTCATTTTCTTTTCTTTAAAAATATTGAAAGCCATCATCGCTGCCAGGCTCATCTGTATCATTCCTAGTGCCTTTCTGTCAAGAACCTCCCATTCTTCGTCCTTCATGGTCATCGACTTCTTTTCTCTTCCACCCAATGGTAGGAATAGATCCTTCTAATATAAATAATATTCCATCTGCATCTTCCATAACTGGTAGTTTTGGCCATTAAATTTATCGACCCTAAACTTTCCATCTTCCACCATTGCTCCCACTTGAACCAAGAGCCCTCTTTTCTTCCGAGTTATGTTTCGCTCTGATACGAGTTGTTATAAAAACAGGATCGCAAAGAAATAAAATAAAACAAATCTGGAAATAAAACACAGAAGATACACAATATAATAGAGACACAGATATATGTGGTTCATCCAGTGTGGGCTACGTCCACTAGATAAATTTGTAGGTCCTTTCTTTATTATTATCCAACAAATGAATGGATACAACCTATATCAAACCCATTGTAACTTCCTCTTCTTTCTCTCACAATCTCCTATATCAAAATACAATATTCACAATGTTGCATAGCCGCAATACATTTCCCTCATAAAAGAGAGTTTCCTTCTAGGGAAAAAACCCTAACATAACTTCTACCATCATATCTACAACCTTGTAATGAATAGTCCATATTTACAATGAAATTACAATATACATTTACAAGGAAATTTTTTCTTTGGGGGCCCGCTTGCCCCTGAACCCTATAGAGGAGGTAACCCCCCTCTACACTCCTCCATGTGGAGGAGTGTAAATTCTTCCAGGGGTGTAAATTATTCATGGGGTATAAACATGGATGAAAGCAAAGACCTATGAATCAAGAAGATAATCAGGATCTACAACCAACAACATTTAGAAAGAGGGAAAATAAAACCCTAACCCTAACTAAAAATAAGCTTCAAGAAGATGAAGAGAATACTATAAAAGAAGATATAAAATGCATTCAAAGGGTTCGAAATTTCCATTGCAGTAAGTAAAGTAGTCACCTTTTTCTTTCCTTCACCATTTTTCTTCTTCAATCAATTGTCATTTTCCTTTTATTTTCCTAGCAACATGTGAAACCTAAGGCTAACCCTTGACTATTTTTTTTTTCCAGGTCTCTCTTTCATTTTATAGTTCGCAGGAGCCCCATCCCAATCCTCTTTGAAGGGAAAGATCAGTTTATTTTATTTTTAACCCCGAACATTACTGTTTATTTTATTAAGACATCTATTATTTTTTGAGGTTCCCAAAGAACTAATTTGAGACATAACAATGTTGATATCTCATAATTTAATTTCTAAGCCTGAGATTTTAGATGTTTGTTTATCAAAATATTTATTGCATATACTGAAATGATCATTTATAGTTCTCTACCATATGTGCTCCATACTTTCCTTTCCTTTGCTAAATATTGTGTATTACTTTGATGAATGTTGTGATGGAAATGTCGTCCTATGATAATGTATACTTTGTTGGTTTATAAATCATACAACATAGTGTAAATATTTTCTTTCTGTAAGATACCTAGTCCTTCTCAGGTATTCTTTGCATGTTAATATTTATTTCAATAATAAGTGTGGTCCTCTCTTCAGAATTTTTTATATTCTTGCACGTTAATTAAAAATAGAGGAGTACCACCTCTTTGAAAACACAAGGGGATTTTATCCTCGTGATGTTATCTTAAATACTATAAAACATTCTTTTAGATCAAAAAATTTGGTGACTATATTGGGGAGCGATTCATTTTCAAGAAATATGATACTTTTTAGGATCAGATATTATTGGAAAACTAGAATTTGTCTGGTCAAGTCTTGGAAAAATATCTAACAAATTGTTTTGAGATGAACCAGGTTCTTGAAAACCTTGTTCAAAGAGCATCGAATTGCCTTGAAGACATGTTATTGAATTTTAAGGCACAAGTCATCTATGCCAAATTCTACAGAACAAAAGAACCATCCAATATTTGGGAGGATGAGATCCCTAGAGAGTCCATTAAAACTCCATATTTTGAAGAAATATTCCTTGGAGACTCCACCAAAAAGATTCTATAATTTCAAGAAGATCTACATGATGACTCCTCTAAGGAGTTTCTTTCATGTTTTGATGATATTTTTACTTCCCTACCAATCCCAACAAAAGTTTTTCAAGTTATAGTAAATGAAGATGGTACCTGAAGAAATAAATAGTTGCACAGAAGTCCACTCAATTTGCAAGGAGAAGCTCATCCCTTGCCAAATATTTCCATGGACAAGGTTCCCATGTTATTTGGAAATAATTTAAAGGATGTAGAGAAGCATTTGGTTAATATCAATAGTGTTTGTGATATTTATAATGTGGATAAAGATGATGTTGCATGTCGAATCTTTATCTTAACTCTAAAAGGAAATGTAGTGAATAGTTTTATTCATTGTCTCCTCGAACCATTGCTAGTTGGGATGTATTTCAAAATTTATTTATCGATAAATATTTCCCGAGGAAAGATCCATATTATATTTTCTTGAAGTTGGTTGAAATCCATATGAATGAGGAAAAGACAGTCAAAGATTTCACTTTCATATTTATGAAATCGCTTCATGGGATTCCTCAAGAAATGTTTGCAAGTGATATCATCATTTTAGTTGTTATGAAAATTCCTTGCCCGTGAATATGAGATATTTAATGAAGCAAGAAGGAAAGTGTAGTTGGAAAAAGTTAATGCAATGAGCTCAAGTCATTGAAAGAAATATTCATGAAACCAGTGCTACTCTCTTAAACTTCCCAATATTGTTCGAAGACAATGGAGGAATAGATTTCGAAGAAAATTTTGATGAAAGATGTGAAATTTTTTTTACATCATATTTTGTTCCTAAAAATGAAAATGAGAACCCCAATGTCTCAATTCAAGAAGAATTTTATCTGCCACATGATCCATGGGAGGGAAAATTTGACCTATCATATGCTCAATTTGAGAGTAATTATCACAATTAATTTAACAATGGATTTAAATAACCTACACTATATGTATACGATGATTTCATTCAATATAATCATGGTGAAAATGTTGCAGCAGGTTCTCGATTTCCAAAACCAGTTTATGCAAAGTCAAAAGAGGAATATCTACATTGGATGAACAAAAGTGATGATAAAAGTTATAACTTTACATTAAATCTTCAAGCTATTGATTTCTCATATGGAGTAGAGTTTAATGAAGAAAGATATATTCCAAGCATCAAAAGAAGAAGGGAATTTTAAACAAGAGGTTCCATGGGTGGAATATTTTATTTATGAAGACAATGAGATTGTTGGTGAACAAAAAAATATATCCCTAGAATTCCACAAAAATGGTCAGCAACAATTTGTTTTTGCAACCTCGCCATGGAAACATGGTCATTGTAGGATGAAATAATATCTCCAAAACATAGCCAATGAAAACACACTCTAAATCATAGATGGGAGTAATCAGATCAATTGGTTATGTACATGGCTACATTGGAAGTCTACTTACACTTGAAAGTACCCCTTCTCTCAAAGAAGCTTAGAATAGGTAGATTTTGTTTCTAATGTACATAATTTTTTCTTTCAATAAATTTTTCCTAATAAGAATTTTGCTTGATCGAGATAATTGTTTATGGATGACTCCATAACCAAATGAATAAAATAAGTTGGTATTAGTTTGGGTCCTCAGCAATCCACTTGGGGTCGTTGTCCCACAGTTGGAGCCAAAAGTTGATGTGTTTTCACCCATCAAATAGAGACCAAAAAAAATTCCCAAACTTGGAAAGTTCCAAATAATATTCAATTGTTGATCATGAATACTCAACAAGTTTCCAATCAACTTGAGTATTGTAGTTATTCATCATGAAAGGCTAACAGAGATGGTTTCTCTTTTGAACAAAAGAGAAGAAAATAAAACATATTAAAAGAAGGAAATTGTGTATTTCCATATTCTCACTAAATATACCTATGTGTCATCTTCATCCAACATTTTATGGAATCTAAAACAGAGCTCATATGCCCAAGATATGCCATTTTTCTTCCACATTGTGTTGCCCCATACTTAACCATTTTTCATTTTCCTTGTTCTCCACTCTCCATACTTAGTCATTTTTCCTCATTTTCCTTCATCTTTCCTTATTCCATACTTAGTCAATTTCGTTCCTTCCTCTCTTTTCCTTCATCTCTACTCTCTACACTTCCATACTTAGTCATTTTCACTACTCCCCATACTCCATACTTAGACATTTTTCCAATGTTCCACACCATTTCTATATTTTACTATTTCCACATTTATCCATTTCCATACTTAACAATTTTCATTTCCATTTCCATTTTCATATTCATATTCATATGCACATTTCAATTTTCATTTTCCATTTTCCATATCCATTTTCCATTTCTTTTTTCCCATTTTACTATTCCATTTTTCCATTTTATTTTTTCCATATTTCATATTTCATTTCCATTTTCATTTTCATACTTTCACATAACTCTATGACTTACCTCCCCAACACTTATTTATTTGTCATGAATTACGATGCTTTACTCCTTTTTACACTAATTCTTTCATTGTAGATATGGGACAACCTTCCTTTTTTTTTTACCTTTTTCCCTCATGCCCAAGTCCTTCAACCTGCAATATCGTGACCCTCAATTTTCACTTCCCACTTCCGCATTACCCAAATTGTACCCTTCATGACTGAGTCATTTTACTGAGTTTTACACTTGGTTTTTATTGAGTCCTATACTTAGTTTATTTTTTACTTTTGAATGTTAGTGCGAGAGACCATACCCCCATTTCTACCTTCCACTCCTGTAACCCACATGAATTATATTTTCTAAGAATTCCCATAACTTTGCCAACCCTTCTTGTAAATTTTTAATATTATTTAATTTAAATACTATTTCGTATCCCAAGTTTACTTCTCTATATTTTGGGACACATCTCCCAATGACACATGTGTTGGATTACTAAGAGGGGGGGTGAATCAGTAATAGCTGAATGTTAGTGCGAGAGACCATACCCCCATTTCTACCTTCCACTCCTGTAACCCACATGAATTATATTTTCTAAGAATTCCCATAACTTCTACAACCTTCTTGTAATTCCTTTAATATTATTTAATTTTAAAATACTATTTCAGGATCCCAAGTTTACTTTCTGATATTTTGTATTTGACATCTCCAATGACACATGTGTTGGATTTTAAGAGGGGTGAATCGAAAGAATATTATAATAATTTTTCTTCAATGTTATATCAATGTAGAATTATTATCCAATAATGAGAAAATAAGCAGCAAAAAAACACACATACACAATACACTAGTGTTTTTACGTGGAAACCTAAATCAGAAGAAAACCACGGAACGTTTTTTAAATGTATCAAAAGATTACATCTTTCATTGAAGCACTAATCTCTTTCGCTTTTCCACTTAACCTGAAGGTGAGTAGTTTCAACCCCTAGTTTCTCGTGTTACAACCCCAGGGAAGTCTAACTCCTCTAATTAACTGCTACAACCAAAAGGAGGCTACAACCCCCTAATGTTCTTCGGTTATAGAACTGGCAGGTGGTTACAACCACCTGCCCTGCTCCTGCCCCTGCCACCTTTAGTTGTAGAAATAGAATTATGAAACCACTGGCACACTATCACTGGGAGATATAACGCTGTAAACCTGCACCAATAAAACTGAACCATGCAACAACCATGCAACAACCATGCAACAACCATGCAACAACCATGCAACAACCATGCAACAACCATGCATCAACCTGTATTATAAACAAGTGCATCAACTATGCACTAACCTCTAATCAACCTATATAATTCATAAACAAGTACATCCAACCATGTACCAAGTATGTACCATCATGTCAACTACTCATCAACTATGACTCCATCAATATGTACCAAATATCATAACCTATGCATCTTATGTATGTGTGCTAACCTATCAACTACTAGTCTCAACCATGTACTCAACATACCACAACCAAAATCCCTCATCAATTTCTATCATCCAAATCTGATTTCCGGGTGTATCTCCTCAGAATAGACTGGGTGTATATGATCACATTCCCAAACCTTTATTAACTTTTAAAAACAAGAGACTAGTATTTTCATCAAACTTTTCTTTAGTCTCACATGCCTAGTTTTGATTAGTCAACAACCCTAACTTGAAGTAGTCATAACTTTGAACCTGTAATGTATAAAGATATGAAACTGATACACAATGTTTTCAATGTTTTTTATGTGCAATTCCTCCAAGTCTCACCTCACTTGGAACCTCTCCTAAAAGGATTTATAGCAAAATGGCATACCTTGTTGAATTCGTGTAAGCCATTCTAGAGAGTGACTCAGAGAGCGGGGTTCCGCACAAAATGTTTGGGGATTTCAATTTGATATAAACAAGGTGCCACATAGCATACTAAAAACTATAATTCTAACTAACACATTTTGTCTCACTTTCAATTTTGGATTTTTTGTGAAGAAGTTATGACGTTGTTAACCAAAACACCTGTGGATTTTGATTACCAGACCCTGGCCACAAACCCTATTTTCCACAGAAAGTGTAACTCCCAAAATACAACGACCCACAAGATGAGATTTTTTTAACACTAAAAGATACTTGGATATGTTTTATCACTTTAAAATCAATTTCACGAAATCAATCATTATAGAGAAACGCTATGTGCTTAAAATGGTGAGATGACCCGAAAATAACATACCCTAGAAAGCACCATCAAGAATTATCCTTCCTTGCATTTCGCCTTCTTTTATTCAATCTTCTTCACTAATTCCAAATTAGATATCCTTACAAATTCCCCTTTAGACATATGGATATTCAATAATACTTTCAAGGTGATTCAAATGAGAGAGCCTTGCCTCTTATTTATACTCATCCAAGTAGCTCCTTAAAAACACATTTCAGGGTCACTTGGTCCACTTCCTTCCTCATTTTAGGTTGTGGGTCCACCCCCTAATTCTCCATTAAATTTATTATTGAAATAATTTATTTTGTATTCAATTTGAAATTCCCTATAATACACTCATCACTTCTAACTCTTTATTATTTACCTTTAAAATCTCTTAAACCACTTTGATTACTTTGACCTTTAGCTTCTAGATGACATATGAGGGTCCTCCAATCTCAAAGGCCATAACTCTCAAACCTGCGGAGGAGTTATGTGTATATCTCTACATACCACCGTAAATGGAATGAAATGTAATATCCATATAGAATAGTTCTTATCTTGAAAATATATCCTAACTCATACCATTACCTATCAAACAAACTTAGTCCATTACCCAAACCTCACTGGGTCTCCAACTTTTCATGGCCATAACTCTCTAACCGTGAGGAATTATGTGATGTCTCCAACATACCACTGAAATGACATGACAAGAACTATCCATCTAGGATATTTTCCCTATTAAATTCACTTTTCATCTCATTATTCCACATTTAAGTACGGGTTCTCCAACCATACTTCAAAGATAACTCAACCACAAAGCGTCTTCCCCTGAGGGTTTTCACCATAAGAGGACCACTTTGGGAGTTCATCCATATTTACTTCTTGTATCAACAATGAAAACAATAATGAGTCATATTTACATCAAACAATACAATATCCATTACCCAAACCTTTAGCAAGTCTTTTTCTTCAAGGGTTGACATCAATGACAACCAACCTTAATCAACAATCTCCTTTGGCATTAACGACAACACTCTGATGCACCGAAATCATATCACCATGCTCCCCTTGAACTATGCCTGCCCTATATATGATAGATTCTCCCTTGTCATCAATGGCAAAGGTATATTTCCATCTAGGATGCTCCGACAGACTGTCCTCTATGGTGCTTCCTCATGTACATTTAAGACATATAAGATAAGCATTCAAAAAAGCATTAAAAAGAATTCATTTTGGAGTATAAAATACTCCAAGTCTCTTTGGACAAGATATTCAAAGGCTTCCCATGGAAGTGGTTTTGTAAAGATGTTCCGCCACTTGTTCTTTGTTCACATACCAACTCCGATGTTCTTTTCTCAACCTATTCCCTCAGAAAGTATACTTTATTGGAAAGTGCTTAGTCTTGAGTGCATCACCCGTTTTTGAGGATCGATGACTCTTGTATTATCATAATATATTGAAATGGTCTCATCATACTCAACATCTATATCTATTCTGATGGAGTGTGTCGTTGGCCACCCGTGGTTGTTAAAGTCACTGCTCTCTAAAACCCCATGGGACAAAAAATCCAACCATGTTAAGGGTTGGTGCGGCTCAAGCGTATGATCCTAGTGATGGACGGCCGCTTTTCTAGATGCCCCTGAGTCATTGCCACTGTTGACCGCAGTCCTCGCACAAATTAAAAACAGAAAAAAAAAACATGTATATCTATCAAAGTACCAAAGAACATGTTGTACAAAATACGTTATGCCATCAATATACTTTGCCTCAGCCATAGATAGAGATATCGATGATTGTTTCTTTTCTTAGCCATGATACCAAACACTTACCTAAGTAAAGGTTCACCGGTGTTTCCATCTATTAACAATACAACTACCAATCTACATCCTGTAGGAAATAAGTGATAGATCTTTTCCTTTTGGATACCATAATCCAAACTCTTTGTTCCTTTGAGATATCTCAAGATTCTCTTCATCGCCCAATACATGTGATTCCTTTGGTGCTACTTGAAATCGCGCCACATGTCCATAACCACCTGCATGACATATGGTCTAGATGTTGTCACATATAGTAGGCTTCCAATCATTGACCTATATTGCCTCTCGATTTGTAGACTTTGAATTATCATCTTTGCTCAACTTACAACCTGTTTTCATCGAGTGATAACCGGTTTGAAATCTTCCATTCTCAACCTTCTTTTAGCATTTCTTTGATATACTTGGTTTGAGAAATAAAAATTCTTTGGCTACTTTGATTTATCCTCGTCCCAGAAATAAGGATAGTCTCCAAGTAACGACATTTCAAATTCATTATGCATGTCCTTTTAAAATTTTTGGCTTAACCTATCATAATCATCACTGTACACATCATCAACATAAACTTCAATTAATAAAATATTACCTTGACTTACTCTTGATGTAGAGTTTGTTGTCTCCACTTCCTTTTCTCAACCTTCTCTTCCTACTTTACATACTTATCCAACCGGGAGTACCATGCTCTAGTAGCCTCTTTTGTATTCTATACAAGGTCTTTAATTTACACACATAGTCTATGTTCTCCAACAACTGAAATCCTTCTAGTTGCCTCAATGTGGTGACTCTTCTTCAAGTTCCCCCATTAAGAAAAAGTTGATTTTACGTCCATCCTATATACTTCAACATTTTGAGCATGTATAAGCTAAAAGCAAATGGAAGAAACCCATTTGCTTTTAGCTTATGCAACTGGGGCAAATGTCTCTTCAAAGTCGCATTCCTTCAATCTTATGCATATCCTCTTTACATACCAATCTAGCTTTGTTCCTTTGTAACTGACCATCTTCATTCAATTTATTCCTGAAACCCATTTTAGAAGTCGATCACATTCTTATTTTTTGGTCTTGGAACCAATTCCCTAAGTAATATTTTCTATTTGATCCAATTCTTCGGGTCCATGGCCTTATTCCAAAAATTCATCCTTCCTGGCTTCCTCAAAACAGCTTGTTCAATTCTTGTAGATAAGAGTGTTAGGTGTGTTTGTTCCGTGAACGGATTTTCTTCTAGTCTCAACTCCTCGTGATTCTTTGCTCTGCAATAACTGGATCTAAAGGATGATTAGTCTGCACTGCTTGCTAGGTGTCTTTGGAGATACTGTTGAACTTGCTCTTCCACTTCTATCTGGCTTGACACTTTCATCTTCATCTTCCTCTTCTTCTTTCTTTTTCATCTTCTTTCTTCAAAAAGTTATTCCATTGATTTTTTTTCTTCTTTCTTTTGATTATGGTTCACCGCTTCATCAATTGATACATTGATGCTTTTCCACAACTTTGTTTTAATCTTAGATTGTAACACTTTCATGCTTTCTCCTTGTAAATTTTGAGTAACCAACAAGTATTCCTTTGTTCACACAAGAGTCAAACTTCACATTCTTCCATCTTTCTTTGATGTAGCATTTGCTTCCAAAAACCTCGCCAAGTGCTTCACATTTGCTAGTCTTCCTTTCCATAGCTCAGAGGGAGTTTTATCACTGTTATTTCTAAGAATTAATACTTCTATTTAGAATGTGAATCGATGTATGCATTGCATGTATCCAAAAAAATATATGTCAACTTCGAACTATTATCATTGTTTGAGCCATTTCTAAATTCTTGTAATGTCCTCGTTTTTCTTTCAACAACTCCATTCTATTGAGGTGTCCTAGCTTACGTAGAATTGCCTTTTATTCCATGATTGTTAAAAAGTGGTCCATAAATTCATTTGAGGTGAATTCCTCCATTATCCAATCTTAAGCATTTGATTCTTAAATCCATATCATTTTCAACATTTCCCCTTGTGACCTTGAAATTTTCAAAGCTTCTTATTTGTTCTTGAGAGCAACCATGCGGTCATTATTGTATATTCATCAACCACAACATAAAGTATTCTCACCTTTTTAAGCCTTTTGTTGTAGTTTCTTGTTCCAACCAGGGATCAAGATGTGCACAATTTTGGTTTCCCGCTATTGAATATCCTTTATCCTGAACCTAGTCTTTGTTTTCTTCCTTGCTGGTACCCTTTCCATAAAGTGTTGCTTGGTTTCGTAATTTGGGGCATTTCTCCTGACTTCTTCCCTCTTTTGTTGACTTTGACAAGGGTTATCAAAATGCATGTGACCCATTCTTCTATTCCATAGCCAACTTTCATCTCCTTCCTGACAACACTTTTCATTTCCAATTTTTCTTAACACATATATGTTAAGCTTGAAGTTCTTGTAAAATATAGCTAATTAATTTCCCTCGAACTGATCCTTTTTCTTATCTCACACTTTTGTGAATCAGTAACTTTATGACCTTTGGTCACACATTTGACTCACACTTAAAAGATTATGTTTCACATCTCTGTACTAGTAGAACATTTTCTCTGCCTTTTCATTCTTGTTCTGTAATTCGTGATCAGGTTTCTTTTTCCCAAGGATTTTGATGAATCATTTCTTTTAAAAAAAGGAGGCTGGTCCATCTCTTTCCTTTTTGTAATGTAAGAAACTTCTTGTTCTATCTCCACCTATCATGTGTTTTGAACATATACTCGGCCAACATACTAACCAATGCTTATTCTTGCTTAGCTTGTAGAGCTTAATTATGCAAATTCTTTCATTACTATACCGACCTTGCTTTCTTATCCATGTCATTTCTGAGGTTCTGTTTGTGACTCTATTGAGATTCTTTAGAGGGATTGTCATTTTGCAATTTTGGCCATGTGTCCAAATTATGAGCTACATTTGTAACATTCCACTTCTCGCTGCTCAAAGATCAAAACCCGTTGTAACTTCTTCTGCTTTTCACTAGGTCTTCTTGAATAACCCCTTGTGTATGGCCCTCAAAGTAGTTACTGTTCTTTTGCTATTAGCTCTGCCACTTACAACTTTATGTCCAAAATTATCACATGCATAAAATAAACCAAAAAATTTAGTTTGATACCCAGTAGTTGAAGATCTTATGAAAGGAGGTGCTCTTATGAATCCTTCTCTTCTTCTTGAGGCCTATATATGTTGGCTGTTGATTCTCGGAATCAATCTTCAAGGGAGGAGTGTCCCTTTAATTTTCCTTGTATATCTTTTTGTCCCCCTTTGATTGTTTCTCGCATAACTTTTTTGGATTTGTTTTGCTCTATTGTTTTGGGAGTTTGATCCCTTTTCTGTCATATTGTATACAAGTCCTAAATCTGGTCAAGATAAGATTTTTGATTGATGATAATGTCATCCTAGACTTTGAGCTATTGTGCACATTTTTCTTTTGAATATTCTTTTCTTAGTGTGACAATCTTTGCTTCCTGGTTTCCAATGATCCTATCCTTCCTTCTGGAAGGTTGTTCTTTGAGTGCTTCTTCAATTCTTTATCTCTTCTATTTGAACCTTCACTTTTGTGATCATTTGTTCTAGTTCTTGAGTGTCTTTTCTTATCTAGGTATGCTTGTAGTTTCTTGTTTTTCTTCTTTTCTCTTCCGATAACTTCTATGGCACTCATTAATTCTTCTAAGTCAACTTCTACCTCTTCAATTTCTTCTTCATATGCTTCTTCATATTCTTCTTCTTCGATTTTCTTTATCGTAGGTCTTATAACTGCCATTAATATAACTCTCCATGTTTCACTTTCATTGAATTCATCTTCATATAATGATGAGATGCCTTTGTGAAAAGTTTCTTTTCTTGAAACTTTCTCTTTGTAGTTATTTTTTACCTTTATATGTTTGTTCCTTTTAGAGTAACCTTCCTTCATCATTTTTCTTATGTGGAGTGTGACATTTGTTAGCAAAATGACCAATACCATCACACTAAAAACAAATTAAAGGAAGCCACTGCACCTACCAAGCATATTCCTTGAAATTCGACCTAAGTTGGCCACTTCATCATCTCTTCCAAGACGCCACTGGCTTCGCTGCTATATTCTTCTTGTTCCTTTTTCTTTTCTTTATCTTTTTGGATGCTTGAAGGCTACCCTTTTACATCTAGATTTTCCTTGCTCTGCTCATCTCATAATGAGATGAAGACTCCATGCAGCCTGGCCGATGCCATTGAGTTTAGATACAATTTCTTCTACTACTGATATCTTAGGGTTGAATCATAGGAAGAGATCTCTTTAGTACCTTTTGAACAATTATTAATTCTTTAATTTCTTTTCTCCCAATTAAAGGATTGCATTCACTATTTCATCGACTCATAAGCAGGCGGTGCTTCAGATATCTTCATCTTCCTTTCATTTTTAGTTGTTCAACCTGACTGTGAAGTTTGAATCTTTGTTTCTTTGACTTTGAATCTCCTTCATAAATATTTAGAAGTTTTGTCCCAAATCTATTTAGCGCATTTTACAATGTGAAACTTTGGTGAATACTGTATCAATAAGACCATTCAAAACCGATTTGTGGTTTTGGAATTATTCTCACCGAAGCCACTCTTTGTCATTTGTTGGTGGAAACCCATTCGGTGCCAGGTATCCATCTACAATTGATTGCCAAACTTGAAATCCCCAGAGCTCAGATATATGTATTCATCCTTATGCTCCAAAAATATACTTTGTCCATCAAACTATGGTATTCCATTTTTATAATGAAGTTGGTACTCTCCATGATCTGAACTTTCGGTTAAACCGATTTTGAAGGAAGTTTCTCTCGATACCAATTGTTGGATTAATGAGAGGTGAATCAATAATAGCATAATTATAATCCTTTCTTTAAATGTTATATCAATGTAGAATTATTATCCAATAATGAGAAGTAAGAAATAAAAATCACACACATACACAAGACACCGTTGTTTTACGTGGAAACCCAAATCGAGAAACCCACAAAAATGTTTTTCTTATGTCTTGAAGAATTACATTCATTGAAGCAATCTTCAAATTCCTTTGTTTTCCAGCTGCAACTAGGAAGGAGGCTCCAACCTCTAGTTTCTCAAAGCAACCCGAGGGAATCTCCAACTCCCCAATTATCTCTCTACAACCATAAGGAGGCTATAACCTCAATGTTCTCCAGCCTACAACCGAAGGCGGTTGTACAACCACTGCCTTTGCCCCATCCCCGAATCAAGTAGAAGTAGAATGATGGAACCATCAGCCGCCACTATCACTGAGATATACCCACAGTAAAACTATGTACCAATAAATCTAAACTTCATGCATCAAAATTGCACTTCTCAACCTCGTGAATCAACTCCGTGACTCATAACAAGTGCATCAACCATGCACCAACCTCAGAATCAACCCATACCATAAATAAGTATCCAACTGTGTACCAAGTATGTACCAACTCATGTGTCAACTAGCTCATCAACTATGACTCATCAATATGTACCAACATCATCAACTATACACCTCTCAGAGTGGGCTTCAACTTATCAACTACTAGTCTCAACCATAGACTAACATGTACCTTCACAAACCAAAACCCCTCAACAATTTCATCATCCAAATCTGATTTGTAGCTTTATAATAGACCTGGTGTATATTATCACATTCCTCCAACCTTTCTTAACTTTTAAAACAAGAAACTAGCATTTTCATCAAACTTTTCTTTAGTCTCCCCACCATGCCTAGTTTTGGATTAGTCAACAACCTTAACTTTGAAGTAGTCAGAACTTTGAACCTGTAATGTATAAAGATTCCAAAACCATTACACAATGTTCTTTAGTATGTTTTATGAAATTCCTCCAAGTTTCACTACTTGAACCTCTCAAAAAGGATTTATACCAAAATGGCATACCCACGAATTCGCTTATTCTAGAGAGTGACCTTGTAGGAGAATGCCCCGCACAAAATATTTACGAATTGATTCAAAACTATTACAAAACTGCTACTACTAATTTTACCCTAACCAACACATTTTGGTCTCACTAAATTTGATCTTGCTATGAAGAAGTTATGATGTTTTTACCGAAACACCGATTTTGACTAGTTTCGGGTCAGCCAGCTTCAAACCCTATTTTCCACGGAGTGTAACCCAAAAAATACAATGAAACACAAGATGGAAACTCTTTTACCAAATATACTTGATATGTTTCCCAACTACATCCCAATTTCATAGTCTGAATAATTATATAAAAAAAAAAAAAAAAATATTTTTAAAATGGTGAGATGACCTATAACATACCTTAGAAAGCACTATCAAAGAATTTATCCTTCACTTGAATTTCGGTCTTTTCTTCACCTTCCCGTAATCTGGTTTAGATATCCCTTGTCACTTCAGACATATAGATATTCAATATTCTCAAAGGTGATTCAAATGAGGAGCCTCGCCCCATTTATACCTCCAAGTATTCTTAAAAACATCTTCTAGGTCACTTGGTCCACTTTCCATATTTTAGGGTCGGTCCACTTTTAATTTCTACATTAAATTTATTATTGAAATAATTTATTTTATTTCACTTTGAATTATAATACACTCATCACTTCACTTTATTATTTTAGCTTTTAAAACTTCCTTTAAACCACTTTTGATACTTTGACTAACTTCTGTGATGTGACATATGAGGGTCTTCCAACTTCATAAGGCTATATATCACTAACTATGAGGCGTGCTAAGTATTATATGAATAACAGAAATGGTAATGACATGTAATATCCATAGTCAGTATTATCTGAAAATATACTACAACTCATACCATTACCCATCTAACAAACTTGGGTCCATTACCCAAACCCCGGGTCTCCAACTCTCACTCCCATAACTCCCAACCATGAGGGAAATTATGTACTCTTTCACATACCACCGAAATGATATGACAAGCACTATCCATATAGGATATTTTCCCTGACAAATTCACTTTCCTTCATCTCATTATTCCACAATTAAGTATGGGTTCTCTTACTCCACAAGGCATCTTCCCGTGAGGGCTTTCACCATAAGGGGACCACTTTGGAGTTCATCCATATTTACTTCTTATCAACAATGAAAAAACAATAATAAGTCATATTTGCATCAAACAATATTAGGTCCATTACCCAAACCTTTGTGCTACGGGTCTTTCTTCAAGGGTTGACATCAATGACAACCAACATTAATCAACAACATGGCAATAACATGGACATACCATATTGGAACATTGCTATAGGGAAAATCCCCCTAAACTGGGTCTAAGGAATAGGCGGAGAGATAACTCCCTTAAAATATTTATCTACCTTTATCTACCCCAAAACCATCTAGACTAAGTGATAATATAAATAGGGAAGAGAGGGTTAATGAGTGCACTTTCAATCCTTACGGTTGGTGTAGACCTCTTATGCTTGTTGTTGCCTCCTAGATCACATATCGCCTCCCAAATTTGATCTGCAAGGGGTTAAGAATACAATGAAACAACATATACAATCTCTAATGATCACTTTAAAAGCCTAAATATATAGATAAATGCTCAAATTAACAAGAACATGTAAACATAGGATTTTGGGAAAAAGATAATCTCTTTTATTCAAATTCAAGATAACAAAGGTTACAACCTTTATTGGTGACCGCTCTGCGGACCAAGTCTGGGCTCCTCTGTCATGGCTCCAATTGCATCAATACCATGTTATATTCTCATAACCAACATACCATCAAGGGAAGGAGGAAGGGTTGTATAGGGAGAATGCTTGGAGGGGAAAGATGAGGCTAAAACTAAGAGCAAGATGCAAATCTTGGGCAATGAAAGGGAAGGGATTTTGGCAGAGTTTTCTTATTCTCTTGTTCATGTGTCTAAATGACTCCCAAATAGCTATTTTCATATGAGAAAAATATGGTTATTCGATTTGGGGATGGGATACAAGGGGTAAAATGGTTAGGAAACCCTCCATAACCCGTAAACTCCATCGAATTTCATGCAATTATATATTTTTTGCAACTTTTGGAGGTAAATGGTAGCTAACTAGCATGTAGCACGCATGTGTACGTGGGATAACTATCATGCAACATGCATGTGTAGGCATGCTATTAGTGCAGCAGGTTGCGTACACTATCCAAAAAATGGCTTTTTAGAAGGAAGCCTCAGCAGTATTTTTGGAAAAGTATGAAAATGGATGGGCCAATGTCTTGAATGCACAGATGTGGCATTTTGGACTATAAAATTCACATGGCAGTGGGGTGGACCTATTCCTGGGTGACATGTGGAAAAAAAATGGACCTACCCTGGGTGACACATGGATGGACAGAGATGACTAGACAATGACTTAGCATGATGAATGGTTGATGATGTGGCAGTCAAAAGATACTTTATGCACAAGCTATGCATAATTTTATGGCTCTTTTTACTTTATTCACAAATAACATGGAGATGAAATTTATTTATAAATATGTCATGAGAACCCTCCCACAATGCGTGTGGGATAAATAAAGTTGAATTTTCGAATCAAAGGCCCATATTTCATGAGGATGGATCAACAATGGCTAATTCTCCATCTTATAGATATCATAACTTTTGATTTTTACATTCGATTTGAGAAAAATAGAGCTCTTAATAAATTTAAAGAGATGAAGAACAAATTACAAGTGGTTTCAGTGGCTGAAAATATCAATTATTAGGCCCTAAAAATTAAATTCTAGTCAGGACTACTTTTGGGCTTGGAAACAAATTAATTTTGAAAAATGATTTATTTAAAGAAATTCTCGAGCTTCTAAAGTGGGTCCCAATTGATGGCATGCATATATAAGCTCACATTTACAAAGAGGGAAAACAAAAACCTAACCCTAACTAAAACTAAGTTTCAAGAATATGATGTTGGTTGTAGAGCCTGATTGTCTTCCTGATTTATATGTAGGTATTCCTATCCCCCTTTTGTCAGGGATTCGGGGGTTGGTCCCTGAATGAAGGGGATCTGGGGGGGTCCTACCCACCCAGATGGGGGGCATGGGGGCCAAAGAATCCCTCGAAGGAATTTTTTTTGGAAAAATCACCTTGTAAACTATTGTAATTTCGTAGTCAATCTGGATCGTTCATTATAAGGTCACAGATCTGATGGTAGAAGTTTCGTTAAGGTTTTTTTCCCTAGAAGGAAACCATGTTTTATGAGGGAATTGTATTGTGGTTGTGTATGTGTGTGTGTGAATATTGTATTCTAAGAGAGGATATTGTGAGAGAAAGAAGAGGAAGTTAAAACATGTGTGTTGTAGGTTGTATCCCTTCATTTTGCTAGATAATAAAAAGTAAGGACCTGACAGTTTTTCTGGTGGTCGTAGCCCACACTCGGTGAACCACGTATATATGTGTCTTTATTGTATTGTGTATCTTCTGTGTTTTATTTACGCATTTGTTTATTTTATTTCTTTGTGATCTTGTTTTTCTAATAAATGAGGAGAATAAAATAAAATAATATGAAAAACGCATTCGAAGGGTTCGAAATTTCCATCACAGTAAGTCAAATACTCACCTTTTTCTTTCCTTCACCATTTTCTTCTTCAGTAAATTTTCTTTTTCTTTTTCTTTTTCCCGACAACCTGTGAAACCTAAGTTTGACCCCTAAATGTTTTATTTTTTCTTCCAGATCTCTCTTTCAATTTATCATCTTCGGGAGCTCCATCCCAATCCTCTTTGAAGGGAAAATGCAGTTTATTTTATTTGTATCCCCAAAAATTACTGCTTATTTTATTAAGACATCTATTATTTTTTTAGGTTCTCGGAGAACTAATTCGGGACATAACAATGTTGATATCTCAGAATTTAATTTCTAAGAATGATATTTCATATGTGTGTCTACAAAAATATTTATTACATCTAATGAATTGATAATTTAGAGTGCTATGTGATATGTGGTCCATACTTTCATTTCCTTTGTTGAATATTGTGTCTTAATTTGATGAATGTTGTGATGGAAATGTCATCCTATGATAATGTTTACTCTGTTGGTTTATAAATCTTGTAACATAGTGTAAATATTTTCTTTCTATATGATACTTGGTCCTTCTCTAGTATTATTTGCATGTAAATATTTATTTCAAGAATAAGCATGGTCCTCTCTCAGGAATTGTTTATATTCTTGCATGTTATTTAAAAATAGAGGAGTACTACCTCTTTAAAAATGCAAGGGGATTTTGTCCTCGTGATGTTATCTTAAATACCATAAAGTCTTTTAGATCAAAAATGTTGTAGCCCCAAACTTCCCAACCATATAAGATAATAGAAGTGATGATATTTTCAAAGAGGATTTTCTTCTTATCACATATCCAAAGGTCCACTCATTGGCAATTGCTTTCAAGTCCATAATAATCTCTCCACCCTCCATTTATCCTTTTCTCAATTCTATAGTTCAAGTTAAGCTTGTGATGGAGATTGACTCTGAGATATTTGTATGAAGTCATTTCATCCATGTTGTTGTTGTTGTCATACATGAAATTAGCATAAGTAATATTTTTGGATTTAACTATCATAACCTTCGTTTTTTCATTGTTAATTGTTATACCTGTACTATAGTATAAATCTGAGTATTTTTAGTTGCTTCTCAAGATCATAGGGATTCCTTGCCATAAGAACAATATCATCAACCTAAAGAAAAAGGATGATGACTATACTAGTGATAGAGAGGTCGACATAACTTTCTCCTTCCAAACAACTCTCTAACTTGTCAATGTATATACCAAAAATGGTACAGTATATGGGATAACCTTACTTATCTCCTATATAACAATTAAATTCTTCTCTTAAATAAATAAATTAAATAGAAATCTACAATTTTCATTATTAAACCAAAACCATTTATTTTACATATAACTATAAAGATTAAAAAAAAAACATCTTACTTTTATGATACTATGCAAAATAACTAATTATAAATTATTATATAAATATTTTTTATACAAATAAGTATTTAATAATACACAAACAACACACAATAAAAATAACTTTGTATTAAAATTATTCATTCGTATTGAAGAAATGAGCCGGATGGAGCGAGAGGAAGCAACGCGGCTAGGGCCTAAACCCTAGCCGCTTCCGATCCGATTTTGTTTGCAGGGACGCGCGCAGCAGCGACCAGGGAGGATCACAGGGCCAAGGATCGGCGTAGTAGTGCGACCCTCTCACCTTGCATGCGTTTTGGTGTTGTCTGCAGGGGCGTGTCTTCGATTGGAGCAGCGTCTAGGGGAATACAGGGCCGCGGATCCCTCTCGCCTGCGGCTTTGTTTGGCATGCTTTTTGGAGAAGTGGCCTCTGCGACTTGCTCCGCCTCTTGCTTGCTGGAGGTCGCTGCCTTCTACGATGGCCCCAGTCCCGATCGCCGAGATGGAAAAAGACCCTTTGGAAGCTTTCAAAACGTTAGTCCGCTCAGCAGGACCTAAATCCAAGCCTTCTCTCTCGTCTAAGTTTGTTAAGAAGATGGAGGATATCCCTTCTTTGGAGCTAGATCCAGAGGACCCTTGCAAGCTTGCTCTCCTTCTAGCAGAAAATGCCCTCATCGGAAAGTTTACAGGGCTATGGCCAAACCCCAAAACAGTGGAGGCATGGATGGATGATCATTGGAAGATGCTGATACAGGGAAACGTTACTCTGTACGCAGTAGGCAGAGGTTTTTTTGTCTTCAGCTTCACGAGGAAAGCGAACCGTGATTTAGTTTTCAAATCTGGTCCCTATTTCATGGGGTCGAAAGGGATGTTCTTAGCCCCCTGGACTCTTGACTTTAACCCCGAAGCCGAGATCACAGTAGCCCCTATTTGGGTTAGGCTGCCTCACCTTCCATTGCATCTCTGGGGGATAAGCTCTCTGGAGGACAATGGAAATAAGCTTGGGCGTTTCCTAGATAGGGCGGAGCCGAAGGGGGAACAGTTCACTTGCGCTCGTATTTGTGTTGAGGTTAATCTCGAAAAAGGAATTATGGATGCCATTAAGCTCTCCCTAGGGGAATGGTGCCATATCCAAGACCTGGACTATGAGCAGATTCCTTTTAAGTGCCTCTAGTGCCATGCTTACGGTCATTTCGCAAAAAGCTGTCCCAAAACCTCTGAGGAGCCGGGACCAGTCAAAGAAGATGATTTTCAGCCAGTAACTAACCGACGAAGGCAGCCAAGGTGAAAGGATCCGTTAGCCTAGGCCCCAAAGGCCACCCATATGGCAGAGGCAACTCTAGAAACTAAAAACAGCTTTGATGTGCTGAAGGAGGATGAAGCCTTGGATCCAGAAGCAACAATTGTTAAGGAAGATCCCCCGGCAGACGAAAGCCCTCCGGATTCCACCCCACCAGAAACAATGGCAGCAAAAGAAACTCGGGCTTCAGTTTCGGAACCTTTTGCCTCTGCAAGCCTGGTTGTTTCAGTCTCTGTGGAAACTTCTGAACCGAAAGACAATTCAGTTCCGTCTCCACCCCTTACCCGAGGGCGAAAGACCAATAAAGCGCACAGAGAAAATGAGGCGGCCTCCAACATTTCTTTAGGTTCTCAGAAAAATATGGACCCCTACATTAAGGGGAAATTTTAATCCCCCTCAGTTTAATTCTTTGCTTATGTCTTCTACTATGCTCACAATTTGTGAGAATTTACTCATGTATGCAATTTTTGTCATTTTCTCGAATTAGTTCAAGAAGCAAATGGGATTGGTTTCCCAAGACATTAACAAGAAGGTTGGCAGCATTGTTAGAGGTCACCAACCTTCTTCAGATATGTAACTTTCTGATTCAGGCTTGCCAGAAAGACGATTAATGCAACATAACTGTTCTAGTTAAAAATAAAAATAAAATACCTTTGTATTAAAATATAAAACATTTTTTTTCGATAACATACTATTTATTATTTGTATTAAAATCTAAAACTAAGTTTTAAATAACATATTATTTATTTTAAGATAACAATAATAATAAAACTTAAAAATAAGACACTACCATCATTACTACCAAAATACAATCTCAAAACTGCCAAGTGACACACATTTAAATTTTCAATCATAAAATGAGAAAATTATTTTTCCTTTGTGTTATAGCACAAAATGTCACACCTATGCATGTGTGCCATGGCAAAACCCTTTCCCTTTGCTTGCTAGACATTTTCCCAACTTGCCTCATGCAAATCATCTAAAAATCATGTCTTTTATAGATATTTGTGGGATCCTTTGATGCAAAGAGCGGACATTCACGACTTCTCAGTTTGCAACCAGTGGATGCCCTCAAAAAATGGAAAAAATAAAATAATTTCTAGTTTTCGGGTGAGTTTTTCAGTTGGGCTCATTTCCCAACATCCCCATTGCCGTACAAAATGGATTCCAAGTCCCTCAACCTCTTGAGGAAGATATAAAAGAACCATTGAGGGATAATATGAGGAGATCTTTTGGTGTAAGGTTATGTTGTTGAGATCTAGTAAGCTTCCATATCCATATTATCCTCTAAGTAACATTCACCAATCTGGAATCGCATTTTCCAGTGTCTCTCTCCTTATTATAAGGTCATAGGGTGTTTCCTTATCCCTATCTAGGTTATCCAAGGAAGAGTATTATGGTTGAGTTGATGCTTGAAGGATCCATGGAAGAACCCGGGAAGTTGGCTCTGAAGTAGTGCTGAAAGCGATTTAGGTTGTAATTAACCTTCATATTTGGTGCTAATAGAATAGATTTATTTCCCTCCAAATTGTGTGTTCATTGCAAAATTGTGTGTCAATGTTTATCATATTTGCTTTGAATATAGTACATGACATGTGCATTGCTGATCATATAACGACCCCCTAGCAGCACTTGTCGTGATTCTATTTTGTAGGTTGGTTCTGACAAATGATCGATATATCTTTGAAAATCACGAGTAGGGATCGACATCAAATGGGAGACTTAAGGTGCATTCTTTCTCCTTACTTATTTCCCTACTTTATCTTAGAAAAAGTAGTTGTTCTTTCAGTTTTGTGTACTTGTCTGTCAGGGAAGATTTAAGTCTTCTCAATATAGTCTTGATCTATCATGATTTGAACTAAAGTCACAGGGAAAATATCCCATCAACAATTTGATAAGAAATATGTACCATTTCCTCGATGAGTACATGCATTCATACCTTATTCACCCAACAAATTTTGATCGTTTACATTTTAGAGATTTATAATTATACATTATTTAGTTAAATATTGCTTTAAAAAGAAATTGCATGAGATATATTTAAAACAATTTAATTGGCATCATTAAAATAATAAATAATAATCTAATTTTAAGGCTATGTTAATAAAAGGTATATATACTCTATCCTTTATATATTTGAACATGTAATTTATTAGGAGGAAACACATGTTCTTGAACATTACACCCATTGAAGTTGTCTATGATTATCAAAATTACAAATTCCTATCATAAAAATTTTAGTGTTCATAGATTTATAGACATAAAATAAAATCTACAGCAAAGTCTTTTTAATAACCTAAATTAAGAAAACACTTTAAAAAATTTATACCAAGATTTGCCTCACCCTATGCAAATTTTCTCAGAAGGCCTTGTTCCATTTTCCTATGCAGACTTGAAGTCCCTTTTTTCAAATCCCAGAGCTAAAAACATTAGTTTTCCACATATACACACCCTACCTATTATTGGCATGTGTATACACAAGTTGTACCACTACAACCTACGTACATCGGGTTTTGTACTCAAAATTAAAAAA
>SNQJ01S0143928.1:0-14030 GCA_010110895.2 Picea sitchensis
CTTTCTGGCAATGAGCACAAGATTAGAAGAGCCCTAACTTCATCATCAAAGTCCACTTTTACAGAACTTAGTTGATTAGTAACCGTATTAAATTCATTTAAATGATCTACAATAGGCCCACCTTCTGACATCATATTAAATAATCTCTTCATTAGAAATACCTTATTCGATGCCGAGGGTTTTTCATACAATTTTGGCCAATGCGTCCATCAAACCCTTCTTTGTCTTTTCTTTCAAAATATTGAAAGCCACCGATGCTGCCAGGCTCAGCCGTATCGTTCCTAGATCCTTTCTGTCAAGAATATCCCATTCTTCGTCCTTCATGGCCACCGGCTTCTTTGCTACTCCGCTCAATGGTAGGAATAGATCCTTCTGATATAAATAGTCTTCCATCTACATCTTCCATAATTGGTAGTTTTGGCCGTTAAATTTCTTGACCCTA
Organism: Picea sitchensis; assembly: GCA_010110895.2. Classification (NCBI taxonomy): domain Eukaryota; kingdom Viridiplantae; phylum Streptophyta; class Pinopsida; order Pinales; family Pinaceae; genus Picea; species Picea sitchensis. The sequence continues at coordinate 443 of SNQJ01S0143928.1, forward strand.
AACTTTCCATCTTCTGACATTGCTCCCACTCGAACCAGAAACCCTCTTTTCCTGCGATTTACCTTATTCTCTAATAATACCAGTTGTTATAAAAACAGGACCGCGGAGAAATAAAATAAAACAATTGCAGAAACAAAACACAGAAGACACACAATACAAGAGAGACATAGATTTACGTGGTTCACCCAGTGTGGGCTACGTCCGCCAGAGAAATTGCCAGGTCCTTCCTTTATTATTATCCAGCAAATGAAGGGATACAACCTACATCAAAACCCACTATATAAATTCCTCTTCTTTCTCCTGGCATCTCCTCTCGAATACAATATTATTCACCATCAATATAAGCGTAATGTTTCCCTCATAAAAAGAGGGTTCCTTCTGAGGAAAAAACCTAACATAATCTCTAGTTAGATCTGTGACCTTATAATGAAAGGTCCCGGTTACAATGAAATACAATATACTTTTACAAAGCCGATTTTTGCTTGGAGATAGGCCAGAACCCTATTTGAGATTGCCGCCCCTAGACCTCAAACAGGATAGCCCCGGAACCTGAGAGGGGAGTACCCCCTCATCACTCTACGTGGAAGAGTGTACATATACAGGGTGTAAATGCTTCATGGGGTATCAACACAGCGGTAGCGAGGACCTCTGAATCGGGGAAGATAATTAGGCTCCACAACCAACAATCACGAACATGGTCATCCTGTGACCCTTTGAAAACTATATTTGATAACATTTGGCTCCATAAGGGATGGCACGATCCTTACAAGCTTCAGAGTGCAGTACAATGAAATTACAATATACTTTTACAAGGCAATTTTTGCTTCGGGGGCTTCGGCCCCGAACCCCTGCTGGGGGCCCACTTGCCCCTAGACCTCCAAACCAGGGGGATAGCCCCCTCGGACCCCACAGAGGGGGTACCCCCCCTCATCACTCCCCCACGTGGAAGAGTGTACATACTTCTGGGGTGTAAATACTTCATGGGGTATAAACACGACTGAAATCAAGGACCTCTGAATCAGGAAGATAATTAGGCTCCACAACCAACAATCACGAACATGGTCATCCTGTGACCCTTTGAAAACTATATTTGATAACATTTGGCTCCATAGGGGATGGCCTGATCCTTGCAAGCTTCCAAGAGTGCACAGTTCCAATTCCTTAGCTGTTGGGTTGTGGAGTCGAGCTAATATACATTTGTGGAAGGAAAAAGGATGACATGTACACTACTCTACTTACAAAAAGAAAAAAAACACACATGCTCCAAAAGGATCTTATTTATTTACAATCCTAGACTAACTGACTTTTTACAATGTGTTAGGTGAAATAAAACATCCACCATATCCACCTAAACTGTGTGGTCATATAATTATTCTCTTCATTGCAAATGATCCATAAAAGGTAAGGGAAGTATGACAATAGAAATAAACATGTTTTGGATCACTGACAATACCCCCAAATGATGATAGGATGAATAATTTGGCAGGCTCCAATGATTTTGGAAAACTCAACTCCATATACAACCCCACAGGGTCATAAAATTTATAATAAGGCACGCTCAACTGGTAAGAAATTACCTCCTTTATTTCATCATTGTTAACCTATTGTTTGATGTTGTCTGTGGGTCCAGGTTCAAGCATGGTGAATGCATGTTTGATGATTTGCAGAGATGGTTTCTCAATGTCTTCTACGGGCCTAGGATGACTAATTTCCACACAATGTTGTTCCTTAATGTATAAAGGAAAAGGATTTATAGTATGGTTTTGAAATTTCATCATATCCACATCAAAATCTGATTCATAGATATCATACACAGGCTCATTGCTCCCCAAGTCAACAAAATGTGATATAGGGATCTGCTCTTCTTCATATGAATACTCATCAAAGATAGGTGAGCCCACAACTCCTTTACCTTGCAAAGAAAAATGAGAAATCTCTTGATTCTTCTCTTCAATTATAGGTGAAAATACATCATGGGAAACCTCTTGAAGGAATAAATAAAAATCCTCTTCTACACTTATTTCTTCTTTTAAATTTGAGACAAAAGGCACATCAGGGGAAAAATATAATGCATCTATGGCTATGAAATCATCAGTACTATCATCAATCATATCTCAAATACCTTCTTCATCACTTTCCTCAGTGAGACAACAAACACAGTATTCATTAGATGCAGATGAACATGGAAGAGAAAAAATTGATTCCTCATCCATGACATCTTCTTTATCTTCATAGCCTTCATAAGAAACAACTATATCCTGAACACAATATTTATACTCCTCACAACAACTATGACACATTAACTCAGAGGAATAAAACTCTTGATAACGAATATTGAAAGTTGTATGAAACCATTCCAGTGAGGAGATGCTAGCAGGGGGGAAGGATTGATACCACTCATGAGCATCTCCCTCTAATGAGTACATGAACATATTCATTAATACATACTCATGATGTATTCCCCACTGATGCATGAGTTCATGAAACCCGAGCAGATGATTTGCAGCGTTGTCATCTCTATGCTCTCTAAATCTGGGAAAACAATCACCCCACTCATCCATAGTAGGAACAACATTTGGAAAATCAGGAACATAAGAGAAATTAAAAGGAGAAAACCTTCGAGCCAAAATGGATTCCATCTAAAAATATGACTTCTTAAAACTATGGAGTCACCACTGAAGGATCAGATCCTATCACTGAGAGGGGGGGGGGGGTGAATCAGTGACAAAACAATTATATCATTTTTTCATTTATGAATGCAAACATAATTTTAACACAGTATTTTATCGTGGAACCCAAATGGGAAAACCACGAAACTCTTTTCTATTAACTGCAAAATTTGTTTTACATCTTACATAGAAGGAAGATGTACTTCCTCTTTGATCAACACCAACTGATCAGGATGCACCCACACCTTGGTTTACCAACACTAGCTGGTAGGAGGCTACAACCCCCTGTTTAGTCAGTTGTAACTGACAAGGAAGCACCAACTCCCTCTACAGGCACCAAGTTGCCCTTGCACCACCCAACCACCCTTAATGCATAGGTATTAGCTTTTCTTCTTGGAATCTGCTTTAGCTTTTGATCTTCTGATATGGACTCTAGAGACACTTTCTTTTCACCACTTTTTCTCGTTTATATAATCTTCAAACTGGTGTGAAATTTAAAACGTGTCCCTTTATTTGAACCACTATACCTTTTCATTTAAAATGATAATTAAACTTTAATTAATATCATTTTTTTTGTTTTTATTATTTATTCATATTTTCATGATTTATTCTCTTTTAATCATGACTGTGTATTGGTTCATTTTTGTCATGAGTTGATCACAGTCATGGATCGACTCATTAGATCATACTCATGTTACTGCTGCATTCTCGGTTCACCAACAAACCATATTCAATCATTTATCAATTCTTTGTATTGTTCTGGTGTAACTCTCTGCCAAATGCAATCTGTATGAGGTGCTCCCTTCAAATAATTTCATATGACCATGCCATACAGAACCACAGGATTTAGAAACTATAGCGACATCCCTTAAAAAACTCTTATAAAATATGACCAACGATGGTGACCTCACGCTTAGGCTATACGAGATCCTAGGCATTTATCATTCCAACGGTCACGATTCAATTTCCCGATGAGATGGTCAGCTGACGAAATTTCAACACTTTGCCCTTCGAGTCATCGTGACTTTCAATATTACAAAATTCGTGATAACAAAATCGTCGAAACAATCGGACGGCTCACATTACATCTATGAACCAGATCAATGGTTAGTGTTTAATCCTTACACTATCTTTCCATTGTTGTAGAAGTACGACCATGACTTAATCATGCATTGAGATGGATGGTTGTCATAATTTCGGGATTCTTATTGTGATGTAACTTACTGACGTCTCTTGTTGACATGTCATAGGCCTATTAGCTACCACATGTCATTCATATTCGTGATTTTCATGTACTTAAAATGATGTATCAACTTGACACTTGTCAGTATATTACTATGCCACGTGTCCTTGTTGACATGGTTTTCTGACCCATAGCCATGATCCAACAGTCCTCGTTGTGTACTCCAAATCGACGGTCAATATCTTATTGCGATTTCACATTTCGACATTCTTGTGATGAAGGGTCTCGACACTCCATGTCACGATCGCCGAAATAGATCTTGGATGCACTATCTCCTTCCCTTCTCCTGAACATCGGTGGTGACCAGGTGCTTATCCACAAAGCACTTTGCAATTCCACACTTCCGGGATTCTGCCGCAAGTCTCCTTAACTCCTCCAAATCCCAGTATCTGAAATGCCGAAATGGAGGCTAGAAATTCTAGCTCCTTCCTTAACCTCATCCTTCAACTATGTGACCACTATCTATGACCAGGGGTCAAGCTAGAGGAGTGCGTCATGATTTTTCATATCGTGAACTCCTGATATGAGTTGCCTCGCTCGAAGACCGTGAAACTCCGAAAATGATTCATGATAGATCAACAGGCCATATCCTCCGTGATCCGACGACTGACAGGGTTTCGACACTTTGAAATCACAGCCTCTTTACCTCACTTATCCTATCCTTCCACTTTGAGATGATCTGATGGCTGATGGGAATTGGGTTTAATCTGACGACTACTGAGACTTCTCACAATTTCATGTGCAATGGTCGACTTCTTAAAATTTTCAAGGAACTTGACGATACATATGCAATGCACTTCTTCCTACTAAGATTTGATCCTCATTCGCTAACCCTCATGAGATTTTATCATTGTATTGCTGATCCTATCGTGATCAACAATGGACATGAAATACTTATGTACTTATGAGCTTTGATCTTCATACAATTATCTTATGTTGTTCACTCCTCCTCCTGAGCTTGCGTTGTCTATATCTCCACACAGTTGACATCTTTTGTTGACTGATATACATGTTGAAATCAATGACAATATCAACTGATGTACTTCATCATTACAGATCATCACTTCGACTATTGACATCAATGACAATATTTCCATCAATCTCCCCCTTTGTCATTGAGGTCAACACACTAACTTCATATACAAATCTGCCCCTGTGTTGATGATTTCATTTTATGAAGTTTTCCTTTATATGAAGTTTCTCTCCCCATTTGAAATCAATGGCAAAGGGTTTCTTCTCTTATGATCTGTCAGTATAATTACTTTTCTGACCACTAGTAACACCTCCTGCAATCACACTTTTTTTGTCATAACTGAATGACTCCTTATTTCGTTGATTGTTATCTCCCCCTAAATAGGTGCCAACTAATGCATTATTTACTTCAGATATTTAGGTAGGAAGAAGGATTACTCCCAATTTTTACCTGAGATATTCAAATACATCTCTGCTTAAGGGTTTTGTAAAAATATTTGCCACCTGTTCTTGTGTTGGAACATATTCTAATTTAATGTTCTTATTTTCAGCCCAATCTCTTAGATAGTGGTACTTTATGAGAATGTTTTATGATTTTAAGTGTTGAACAAGGTTCTTAGAGAGACTTATCACACTTGTATTATCATAGTGGATAGTTGTGGATTCTTCAAATACTATTTTGATGTCTTATAGAGTTTTTTTTATCGATTCCACTTGTGTGCAACATTATGCTTCTGCAATATACTCAACTTCAGTGCTAGACAGATAAATTGAGGATTGTTTCTTGCTTATCCAAGCAACCAATGATTCTCCCAAAAATAATTCTCCTCCACTCATACTTTTTCTAAATAAGAGTCTAGCCTTGCATACCATGCTTTGGGTGCTTGTTTTAATCCATAGAGTGCCTTGTTTAATTTACAAACATAGTATCTTTTATTGGTTATTTGGAACCCATATGGTTGCTCAATCTAGACTTCCTCTTCTAAATTTCCATTGAGAAATGCTGATTTGACATCCATTTGGTACACTTTAAATTTTGTGTAGCTGGATAAAGCTAAGAACATCCTAATTGCCTCTAATCTGGCTATAGGTGCAAATGTTTCTTCATAGTCTAACCCAAGCATAACCTTTTCATACTAATCTGGCTTTGTTCCTGATTACTTGGCCATATTCATTCATTTTATTTTTATATACCCATTTAGTTCCAATGACATTTTTATCTTTTGGTCTAGGAACTAGTTCCCAAGTTTGATTTCTTTCAATTTGATCCAATTCTTCATTCATAGCTTTAACCCAGTTCTTGTCTTTACATGCCTCTTTGATTGAACTTGTCTCAATATGTGACAACAATGCTAATTTTGTTTGATATAGTAGTTGTCTTCTTGTTTGCACTCTATCATTCATATCTCCAATAATCAATTCTTCGAGATGATTTTTTTGAATAATTCTTGAGGGTGTCTTTGTATCTCTTCTTGGGAATTATTCTCTTATATCTCCATCTTCACTATCTTCTTCACTTTCACTAGTATCCATATCATATTCTTCCCCTTCTTTTTCATTCTCTTTTACTTTCACTAGTGAATATGCCCCAACCTCCTATGCCATAGCCAACTTTCATCTACAAAATTTCTATGACACTCCTCATTCAATTTTGCATCTAGTATATATACATTTTCAAGAGTTCTAGGAGCAGTACCAACTAATTTTTCCGTGTCTTCTTTCCTAATATCACATTTTTGGGAATCAAAGATGCAAAAGTATCCATGATCACAGGTTTGATTGACACTTAATAAACTAGGCTTCAATTTATCGACAAGTAGTACATTTCTAGCTTTGTCTTTTTCCAAGCTCATAGTGCCTTTCTCAAGTATGTTACTTGAAGCATTATCACCAAATGTAAATTTATCTTTTTGTTTCTTTAAGTCTAAAAATTTTTCCTTGTTACATTTCATATGTTTCGATCATCCACTGTCAACATACCATAGATCCTTTTCATCTTGAGTTTTTAGGGCAATAAGACATTCACTTTTTGATGTTTTTACTCTCCAAAGTTTCTTCTTCTCTCTAATGAACTTGGGTTGTTCTGAGACTTCCATTAGTCCGCAATTAATGGCTTTGTGTCCATGATTATGAAATCTGAAGCATTGTAAGTCCCCTTATTGTAGAGGTTCAAAGGAGTTATAGTTTCTGCTCTTAACTCGATTTGCTGCTTGTTTATCCTTAAGGATATAATTCTTAATCTTCAAATTTTTCTTTCTATATGCTCTACAATTTATAGCTTTGTGTCCAAAATTAGAGCATGCAAAGTAATAACCAGAAAAAATGCGAGGATACCTGCTTTGGTAAAACTTCTTTGGTATTGTCTTGCCTTCTTTCCTGATGGGTGGAGGTAATCTTTTGGATTTCTGATCATTACTTATCTTCTCTTCACTTTTCTTCTTGAATGTATTGCGACGAGCATCTGCATAAGAATTTGAATTAACATGGATTTCCTTTTGAGAATAACCTATTCCATTTTTATTTCTAGAATCCCTTTGCGTTGTAATAATCTTATCTAATATTTTAGAGCTATTTTCAGATTTTGTTTGAATTATTTTTTCATCCAACTCCTTTTTCAGATGAACTATTTCTACCTCCATCCTTTCAACAGTTATTTGTTTTTCTTCAAGATACTTTTCTAGACTTTCTTCAATCTTATTTTCTTCTAAGATTTGTTTTTTCAGATTGTTCATAAGTTTTTCCATCTCCTTTTCTTCTTCTTCATATTTTTCTTTCTGTTCAACTACAAAACTTTTCAACTATCTATATCTAGTTTTGTATTTTCTTAATTCATCTAAGGCACTGAGAAGTTATTCCTCCATATTAACTGTTGCTTCATCTTCTAACTCTTTCTCATGTTTAATTTTTTCTATTTCATTAGATTCTTCAATACCTAATAAAATGACTTCATCATCATCAGATTCGTCGTTGTCACTAGACTGTGACGAGCTGTTGTCTTCTTCTTTTGAGTAGAAATTATTTTTCCCTCTGTAGAATTTTTTCTTGTAGTTGGGTTTTTCCTTTTTTTGGTATTGTTTGTTTTTGTTTTCTTTCTCTTCAGGGTCCTCCTTGGGATAGGGACACTTGGATGCGAAATGAACAACTTTTCCACAATTAAAACATTTGAAAGGAAGATTGCCTTTGTATTTCCCTAATCCTTTCTGAAGTTTTCTAATGAAGTTGGATTCTTCCACATCAGATTCTTCATGATGAAAAGATTGAGGTTTTTGCTTCTGATTTATCTTTGTCTTGAATGCTTTGAAAGTTGTTTCGTCTTTTGTTGATTTATTATTTATTGTTCTCATCTCATATGTTGTAAAAATTCCATGGAGTTGGTCAACTGTGAGTGAGCTTAGATCAGATATATCTTCAAATGAGGAAATATTTGCATCATATCTCATCGGTAATGACCTTAGTATTTTTTGCACAATGGGTTTATTTGTAACTTCTTCTCCTACTGCTCTTATTGAGTTGACCACTTCATCTACCCTATGAAAGTACTCAACAATATTTTCTTCTTACTTCATATTCAGGTTTTCAAATTGAGTTCTATAGGTCTTTAGTTTGGCTTCCTTGACTTTGTCATCTCCTTCATATACAKCCTCCAATTTGTCCCAGATTTCTTTGGTTGATTTGCAATGCATAACTTTCACACATATAGAGTTAGTCAACCCTGCTAGAATACCATTAACTGCTCTTGAGTTATCATTACGGATTTTCTTTCCTCCAGAGTCTTTGGGTGGAGTAGTTGGTGCAATGTAACCGTCTACAACAGATTTCCAGATATCAAAACCAAGAGCCAACAGGAAGTTTTTCATTCTTATTTTCCACAGAGCATATCCTTCTCCATTGAACAATGGTGCTTTGTTGTTAGACATTCCTTCTTGTTGATCCATCTTCAGGATCTACCTTCAGGTTTGTTAGATTGTGTTGAACTAACCCGCTCTGATACCAATTGAAGGATCAAATCCTGTCACTAAGAGGGGGGGTGAATCAATGACACAAAAATTATATCAATTTTTCATTTATTAATGCAAACAGAATTTTAACACAGTATTTTATCGTGGAACCCAAATGGGAAAAACACAAACTCTTTTCTATTAACTGCAAAAAAAAATTTACATGTTACATAGAAGGAATATGTACTTCCTCTTTGATCAGCACCAACTAATCAGGATGCACCCACACCCTGGTTTACGAGCACCAACTAGTAGGAGGCTACAACCCCCTGTTTAGTCAGCTGTAACTGATAAGGAAACACCAACTCCCTCTGCAAGAACCAACCTACCCTTGCACTACCCAACCACCCTTAATGCAAAGGTATTATCTTTTCTTCCTGGAATATGCTTCAGCTTTTGATCTTCTGATATGGCTTGCATAGACACTTTCTTCTCATCACTTTTTCTCATTTATATAGTCTTAAAATTTGTGTGAAATTTAAAACAACGTGTCCCTTTATTTGAACCATTGTACCTTTTCATTTAAAATGATAATTAAAATTTAATTAATATCATTTTTTTTTTCTTTTTATTCTTTATTCATATTTTCATGATTTATTCTCTTTTAATCATGACTGTGTATCGGTTCATTTTTTTCATGAGTTGATCACATACATGGATCGACTCATTAGATCATACTCATTTTACTGTTGCATTCTCGGTTCACCAACATACCATATTCGATCATTTATTGATTCTCTATATTGTTATGGTGTAACTCTCTGTCAAATGAAATCTGTATGAGGCACTCCCTTCAAACTATTTCATTTGACCGTGCCATACAGAACCACGGGCTTATGACCAATGGAAGTGACCTCACGCTTAGGTAATACGAGCTCGTGTTTATCGTTCCAACGGTTACGATTCAATTTCCTGATGAGATGGATGACTGACGGAATTTCAAAACTTTTCCCTTCGAGTCATCGTGACTTTCAATATTAGAAAACTCAAGATAACGAAATTGTTGAAACAATCAGACAAATCACATTACATCTCTGAACCAGATCAATGGTTAGTGTTTAATCCTTACACTATCCTTCCACTGTTGTAGATCGATGCCTATGACTTAATCATGCATTGAGATGGATGGCTATCATAATTTCAGGATTCTTATTGTGATGTAACTTGCTGACGTCTCTTGTTGACATGTCGCAGGCCTATTAGCTGCCACATGTCATTCATATTCATGATTTTCACGTACCTAAAATGATGTATCAACTTGACATTTGTCAGTGTCTTACTATGCCACTTGTCCTTGCTGACATGGTTCGCTGACCCACAGCCCTGATCCAATGGTCCTCGTTGTGTACTCTGAATTGACGATCCTTATCTTATTGCGATTTCACATTTCGACATTCTTGTGATGAAGGGTCTCAACACTCCATGTCACGAATGCCGAAATAGATATTGGTTGCACTAGCTCCTTCCCTTCTCGTGACCATTAGTGGTGACAAGCCACTTCACAATTCCGCACTTTGGGGATTTTACTATGAGTCTACTGAACTCCTCCAAATTTCGATATCTGAAATGATGAAATGGAGGCTAGCAATGCTAGCTCCTTCCTTAACCTCATCCTTCGACTATGTGACCACTATCTATGCCCAGTGGCCAAGTCAGAGGAGTGTGTCATGATTTCTCATATCACGAACTCCTGATATGAGTTGCCTCGCTCGAAGACCGTAAAACTCTGAAAATGCTTCATGATAGATCAATGGCCTAGAGCCTTGGTGATTCGACAACTGACATGGTTTTGACACTTTGAAATCACAACCTCTTTACCTCACTTATCCTATCCTTCCACTTTGAGATGATCTGATGGCTGATGGGAATTGGGTTTAATCCAACGGCTGCTGAGACTTCTCACAATTTCCTATACAATGGTCGACTTCTTAAAATTTTCAAGGAACTTGATGATACATATGCAATGCACTTCTTCCTATTGAGCTTTGATCCTCATTTGCTAACCCTCCTGAGATTTTATCATTGGATTGTTGATCCTATCATGATCAACAATAGACACGAAATACTTCTGTACTTTTGAGCTTTGATCTTCATACAATTCTCTTCTATTGTTTGCTCCTCCTCCTGAGTTTGTTGTCTATCTCTCCACACAGTTGACATATTCTCCTAATTGATATACCTATTGACATCAATGACAATCTCAACCGATGTACTTCATCATTATAGATCATCACTTTGACTGTTGACATCAATGACAATATTTCCAGCAGCCACTGGATACTTTAATCATGGAGTCGCCAGGTGAATGATATGCAACCTGAATGTGTCTGGTCTTTGTTCACCATAAAAAATCATATATGATCGTTGTTGTTATCCCAGGGAAGATATATTCAGTTTTTTCCTCAGAAATGACGCCATTAATGTTAGCACTGAGAGTCACCCTTTGACTGCAAGAGGATAAGCCCAGTACCCATCAAAATAAAAGTAAAATTCGGGACCATTGGGCTATGGAGTCATAAGTATTGTGAATAAGGAAGGCATTTAAACTACCTATCAGATAAAAGGATTGATGTGGTGATGAGGAGAAATAAGATAGAAAACATCCGAGTGATGAACCATAAAAGCTGGGAAAGATGACAAAATATCCTCTACCGCCCCATGAATCCATGGATCAGAGAGATGCTACATCCAAACAAGAAGAAAACAAAAAATGTCTGTTGAACCATGGAAGATGGGAAAGATGACAACAAATCCTCTTCCACCTCAGGATTCCATAGATCAGAGAGATTACATCCAGACAATAAGAAAAACATAAAATATCTTATGCATCATGAAATATGGGCATGATAGCAACAAATCCTCCATCGCCTCAGGGATCCATAAATCAGAGAGATTACATTCAGATAATAAGAAACATAACAATGTGTAAACTAAGAAGACAGTCTGATAAAAACAATTCAAAGGAATCTTCAATAACATAATATCTACAATCCAAGCCCTCATGCATGCAAACTGAAAAATTACAGATCCCTTCTCCTGAAACTATCTCGGCTCTCCAACCTCTGAAGAACAACCCCTTCCTTACAAAATCTAAACTGGTCTATTTATATCAAATCATTCCACCACTTCTAGGAGTGTGACCTGGATATCTCATTCAATTCTTTCGTCTGTGCATTATTTTGTCAGACTGTGTGTGTTTTCTCCTTTCAAACACAAGCTCAGATCAGTATAGACCTGCATGACGAAACTGTCCATCGTGGTACCTCAAGTTTATTGTTTTGTCTCTTCGTTCAGAGCTTCCATGCCTTCTATTTATGGAGTGAGTCGAGGTTTCAACCACTACTTCTTTTTCATTAACTGATCTCTCATTGCGATCAGGACGAGGCTCAATGCCTAGGGGGCTTCCATGCTCTACTCTTGGATTAGATGCTATATAAATACGTGATTGCGGGGCCATCATAGGCAATTTGGATCCACGCCACTTTTGAGCCTACAATCCACCACCTTCTGCCACATAGCTCTTTTTTTATGCCGTGGTTTCAATTGTGGGACCGCTCAAGAATTTTATTGTTCGAGCATGTTCCATCCCCGTAATGAAGCATGGTTGTCGTTATGGTCTCGATACATGATCTAGGAAAACCCCACTTTTGTTGCCACACGTCGCTCTTGGATGGAACCTGCCTCCCACTGTGAAGATCAACGACTCACAATTACTTCAGGAGTTCGGGCTTCAGGCCTTTTCAATGCATATCTCTTACAATCCTCTAAAGTGCCAAATTCACGAAGTGTGATATCTATTGATGCATGGCATCTTGATTTGGACAACCAAGATCTACTTTAGGAGATTAGGATTCGGGCCTTCGGGAGTCCTTTACTCACTCAACTTATGCTTGCTTTATCCTAGAGTATGAGATCACCTGACATGTGTTCCCTACTAAAAGATCAATATCCACGAGCGATTGCGGGCTCACAAATAACATATACTTTAATTTTCTTTCTGATTCCCGTAATGCGAATATGCTTTTTCATAGTGGGATCGATATGCAATGTTGATTTGTTTATCTAGCAAGATCAGTGATCCTGAGCGATTGTGGGCTCACAACTTTCAGAAACTTTAATTCTCATACTGATCCCCATAATGAATCCCCACCATCAATTTCTTATATGATGAGATCTGATGGTCGTGACTTAATCTTGTTGATCTAACGGCTGGTCTTTCTCTATTAAGAACCAAATATCAATATAGCATAGAAAAACCTCAGAAAAAGTACTCAACGCCTTGAAAAAGAGATAATTTTAGATAATAATCCTCTTCGAGGGGGCAACCTTCTTTTACCCCACTTAAATTTTCAAGTACAAGATGATTCAAAATGAAAATGTCTCCTTGGTATATATAGGAGACTAGGAGGTATAATTACAACTATTGGCCTAAAGCCAACATAAATAAAATAACATTACTAATATAATATTCCCCAATTAAGGGGTAATGAGCCAATATTAGGGCTTAACATTCCCCTCCCCTTGAGACAAGTGTTGTCTGCAACGCTTGAGTAACTCTAGATGCTTATGTATAAAAGACTCATCTTCCCAGCTGGTAGTATCCTCCATTTAATGAGATACTTTGAAATGGATCTATTCCTCAGTTGGCGAATTCTTGTGTCAGTGATGGCTTCAGGCTCCAATATGATTTTTTCTTCCTCATCAAG
>SNQJ01S0143928.1:18918-33262 GCA_010110895.2 Picea sitchensis
TGAAAAAGAGACAATTTCAGATAATAAGCCTCTTTGAGGGGGCAACCTCCTTTTACCCCACTTAAATGTTCAAGTACAAGATGATTCAAAATGAAAATGTCTCCTTGGTATATATAGGAGACTAGGAGGTATAATTACAACTATTGGAATAAAGCCGACATAAATTAAATAACATTACTAATATAATATGCCCCAATTAAGGGGTAATGAGCCAATATTAGGGCTTAACATTCTCTCTCTCAGATCTTACGGCTAAAAAATGAATCTGTTCACTTGTCAGTATTTCGAACCCGAAATGGGATGCTATTGAATGATGCGTTTGGACGCTTCTATGCTGACCACTGAATTGGTCATCCTATGACCCTTTGATAGTTATATGTGATAAGAAAACCATTAATCATTAAGAAGGATAATGTTGAGAAAGTTAATGTTTAGTTTAAGTATACCTATTCCAATTTCAATTTTAATCTAAAATCTAATAATTAGTTAATGTGTGTGTGTGTGTGTGTGTGTGTGTGTTTAAATATAATAGTTGAGTACATATCTAAAGTATGCAACACTTTGATAAACTATTAGATTGATTAAATTTTAAGATGAAATTTTAACATAAGAAAATATTTTATTAATTGAAGTATGGTATCTTAAATAAATTTAAATATATGATTATTAATATTGATGTGACTATTAAAGAATGATGAAAAGAAAAAGGATGTAATGTATGTGTTTTGCATTAGTATTTGGTATGAAATTTGTCTTGATTAATGTTTTCTCTATAACAATATTTTTGAGTTTTAGTGAATTTGCAACATTGTTTCCTTTTTAGTTTCTACCCATTGATAAATTCATGAATTTCAAACCAAGTGGATGCACTTGTGGGATTCTTTCATTTCTCTCCACAATTTGCTTCACTGATGTTGTGGGTAAATTGATTTATTTATCTTTTTCGTCAATCTTTGCATACAAAAATTTGTGCATTGACAAATTTGTAAGTGAGGTGTTGTAGTTGCAAGTACTCTTGGACATAGTTTCTTAATTGTTTCTTAATTGAACTGCAGCTAGATATTTTCTTCAAAAATCTAGTGTGGGGGAGAATGTTGTGGGTAAAATAATTTATTTAGCTTTGTCGTCAAGCTTTGCATATAGAACTTTTTGCATCGACAAATCTGTAAGGGGGGTGTTGTAGCTACAAGTACTCTTGGACATAGTCTCTTAATTGTTTCTTAATTGAACTGCAGTTGGATCTTTTCTTCAAAACTATAATGTGGGGGAGAATATGGAAAGACAACCATGTATTTTTTTCAATATTTCACAACTATAATGTGGATGTTGTAATTGTTAGGAAATAAATCATAGAACATTTAAAATTAAAATAATGTGGAAATGAAATATGGAAAGAAAAATACACAAGAGACAAAACATATATGTGGTTCACCCAATTTGGGCTATGTCCATGGAGAAATCACCAATCCTTATTTTATTCCTTCTATCCACATAAAGGGATACAACCTAAAACACACCCATTGTAACTTCCACTTCACTCCTTTTAACAATATCTTCCCCCTTTTTACAGTGCTCTCTCATAATACATGCACACTATAATATATACAAAATATAATGAAGTATCTTAAGCCTCTTAAAGTCTTCATTACATGTAATCCAAGGGAATGATACTATGGGATACAAAAACCATGGGAGACAAATACCATGGGTCAACAATACCAAGGGCCCAAAAACCACTTGTTTACTTAAAATATATTTGAATCTTTTATTGTTACGAGGAAACTATCTCTATGGCTAGGAGTAAACCACAACAAACAGAATGACACACATAAATCAACTCTAATCCCAAGTATTCTATATTGACATGCTAACAAAACAAGGCTAATATACTACCTCATTCAGACATTCGAAGAACACTATCGTTGAGCATGCAACCCGAAGCTTTATACTTGCACTTGTCCTCAACAACCAAGATATGCAAACATATGGTGATAATATATAATGTTAGCATAATCCATTAACATACATGAAAAATACTCCCATGGAATAATAATTCAAATATTTGCAATATATCAATTGGACGAGAAAAGAGTATTTATATTAAAATAATCAGCAGAAATAGTACTTGAGTTGTATATTCTTAGTCTTAGAATGGAAGATTGATTTATTTGCAAGATAAATGACACTATGGCTTTCATTTTACAACCTATTATTCTCATGCTTCTTTCCCAATTCCTCCATAAATATTTGTAACCAAATTATCTCTTTACTAGCCTCTGTAGCAACAACATACTCTACTTCCATTGTTGAAAGTGCAACAACCTTTTGCAATTTCTAAATCCAACTTACTTTTGTTCCACCTATAGTAAACACATACCTTGTGGTGATCCTCCTACTATCTATATCACCTTCCATATATGAATCAAAATATCCCTATAGAACAATTTTTGAACCTCTAAAACATAATGCCTAAGTAGTTGTAACTCTCAAATACCTCAAAATCCACTTTACTTCCTTCCAATTCTCTCTACCTAGATTGTTCATATACCTTCTCACAACTCCCTCTATGTGCAATATTCGGCCTTATACACACCATCGCATACATCAAGATGCCAATGAGTATGGAACCTTGGACATGTAGTTTATCACCTCCCGTGTCTTGAGACACATCTCCTTAGTCAATTTGAAATGGCTAGAAAAGGGTGTACTAACTAGTCTTGCATCCTACATTTGAAACCTTTCCAACACTTTCTCTATGTACTCACCTTGAGACAATTTTAATTTGTGATTTTTCTTACATCTCTTGTTATTCTCATACTAAGGATTTGCTTTGCTGCACACAAATCCTTCATCACAAATGAATTAGCTAATTTTCTTTTGAGAACATTTATATTTTGCATGCTATACCCTGCAAAAAGTATGTCATCTACATACAATAACATAATAGAGCTTCCATTATCGAGTCTCTTTAAATACACATAGTGGTAAGAGTGACATCTACTATAAACTTGTTTTGTCATAAATCTCTCAAATTTTAAATGCCACTTCCTTGGAGCTTTCTTAAGGCCATACAATCTCTTCTTCAACC
Organism: Picea sitchensis; assembly: GCA_010110895.2. Classification (NCBI taxonomy): domain Eukaryota; kingdom Viridiplantae; phylum Streptophyta; class Pinopsida; order Pinales; family Pinaceae; genus Picea; species Picea sitchensis. The sequence goes on from SNQJ01S0143928.1 coordinate 22,007, forward strand.
TGCATACCAATTTATTCTTCCTTTTGACCTCGTACCCCTGTAGTTTTTGCATATAAATCTCTTCCTCCAAATCTCCATGGAGAAAAGTTTTCTTTGAATCTAATTGTTCAGGATGAAAATATTCTACTATGACTAGACCTAAAATAGTTCTAATTAAAGTCATTTTAACAACATGAGAAAAAATTTCATCAAAGTCTATACCTTTCTTCTATGCAAACCCCTTGACAAAAAGTATGTCCTTGTACATATTTTTTCCTCCATATTCTTCCTTCAACCTGTATATCCATTTATTCAACAATTTTGTTTTACCTATAGGAAACATAACCAAGTACCAAGTGTGGTTATGTACCAAAGAGTCCATCTCCTATTTCACGCCTTTCTCCCACTTCTTTTTGGTTTCTACCTGGGTTTCTTCTTCATAATTTTGTGGTTCACTAGAGTCAATCAACCATAAATAATACATTGAAGGATAGTATAATCAAGTGGGTTTACTTATCATGATAGATCTTCTTGCATGAATTTGAGGTTCCTACTGTTGTTGTTGTTCTTGAAATTTTTGATTTTATGGAACCTTTGAGATTTCATTTTTTGTAATTTCATCAAGCACTATGCATTCTTTGTTTAAGAATCAATTTACATGCCCATTTACATTTAAAAAAATTGTTTAATAATCCATTGAATCAGGAATATAATTAGGCTCCATAACCATCAATCTCCCACTTTGACACTGAGCACAACAACTTTGTCACTACTACACTTGTTGGACTATGCTCCAATATTTGGTTCTATAAAATTTCTCATCTTCACCTTCATGCTTGAAGGCCAACCAAAATTGAGAAGGAACTCAATTTCTCCCTGGTTACTACCTTCGTTAACATGTCTACATGATTCTAGCTAGTGTGTATCTTCTCCATCTTCAATTGTCCATCTTCTAAAACTGATCGTATGGAATGGTACATGAGTTGTATATGCTTAGTATTATAATGAAATATTGATTTCTTTGCAAGATGAATGACACTCTCACTATCACTATAAAACCTATTATTCTCTCGGATCTTTCTCAATTCCTCCATAAACCTATGTAACCAAATAATCTCTTTAGTAGCCTCTATAGAAAAAACATACTCTACTTCCATTGTTGAAAATAAAAAAACCTTCTGCAATTTCTAAATCCAACTTATGTTTGTTCCACCTACAGTAAAAACATACCATGGGGTGCTCCTCCTACTATCTATATCACCTGTCATATATGAATCAACATATCCATGTAGAACAATTATTGAACCTCCAAAACATAATGTTTGAGTAGTAATACCTATCAAATACCTAAGAATCCACTTTAATTCCTTCCAGTTCTCTTTACTTGGATTGTTCATATGCCTTCTCACAATTCCCACTACATGTGCAATATTCAACCTTGTGAACACCATTACATACATCAAGATGCCAATGAGTATGGAACAATGTAAATGGTGTTTGTCTCATCATGTATCTTGGGACACATCTCCTTAGTCAATTTTAAATGGCTGGAAAAAGGTGTACTAACTGGTCTTACATCCTGCATTCGAAACCTTTCCAACACCTTCTCTATGTGCTCACCCTGAGACAATGTTAATTTGTGATTTTTTTTTGTCTCTTGTTATCCTCATACCAAGGATTTTATTAATCCTTCATCACAAATGAATTATATAATTGTTTTTTGAGTACATTTACATCCTGCATGATATACCTTGCAACAAGCATGCAATCTATATACAATAACAAAATATAGCTTCCATTATCTAGTCTCTTAAAATAACCACAATGGTTAGAGTGACATATACTATAACCTTGTTTTGTTAGAAACCTATCAAATTTTAAATACCACTTCCTTGGAGCTTGATTTAGTCCATACACGTTCTTCTTCAACCTGCATACCAATTTCTCCTTCCCTTTGACCTCATAGCCTTGTGGTTGTTGCATATAAATATCTTCCTCCAAATCTCCATGGATAAAAGTTTTCTTTACATCTAACTATTCAATATGAAAATATTATACTCCCATTAGACTTAAAATAGTTCTAGTTGAATTAATTTTAACAACAAGAGATAAAATCTCATCAAAGTCTATACTTTGTTTCTGTGCAAACCCCTTTACAACAAGTTCGACATTGTACCTATTTTTTCCTCCATATTCTTCCTTCAACCTATAAACCCATTTATTCTACAATTTTTTTTTACTTGAAGGAAATGGAACCAAGTCCCAAGTGTGGTTATGTACCAAAGAGTCAATCTCCTCTTTCATGCTTTGATCCCACTTCTTTCTCGTTTCTACTTGCATTACTTCTTCATAAATTTTTGGTTCACCAGAATCAATCAACCATAAATAATACATTGAAGGAGAATATTGTCGAATGGATTTACTTATCCTTGTATATCTTCTTGTAGGATTTTGAGTTCCTATTGTTGTTTTTGTTCTTGAATGTTTTGATTTTCTGGCACCTTTGAGATTTTCTTTTCTGTAATTTCATCAAGCACTATGCATTATTTGTTTTCCTTTTCCCATTTCTTTTTCTGCAACTAATATTTGTACATGACCTTATCATTGAATACCACATCTCTAATCCTAATTATTTTTTTTATTTTCATAATCCCATAAGAGATAACCAAAATCATTAACTGCATATCCAATAAAATTACATTTTTTGGATTTGTTCTCAATATCTGTTCTATTTTCTTTATCAATATGGACAAAAGATTCACAACTAAAAGTATTCATAAATGATTAGTTTACCTTTCTTCATGTCCATTCCTCCTATGGAGTGCCACCATCCAAGGAACTTGAAGGCCCTCTATTTATCAAGTAAAAAATAGTATCCCCAATTCCTGCCCAAAATTGTAAGGGAAATCTTGCATGCAATATCATGATCCTTGCACGCTTCATGATTGTCATGTTCTTTATTTTTGACACACCATTTTCTTCTGGTGTTCTTGTAACTGTCCTCTCTCTACGAATCCCATGATATGAACAATAGCTATGGAAAACTCCTTGCTGAAATATTCATCTCCATTGTCTGATTTGAGACACTTCAACTTACTTCATGTCTCATTCTCAACTAAATCTTTCCCTTTCTTAAAGGTATCGAAAACATCAGATTTTTTTCGAATGCAATAAACCCAAGTTTTCCTAGTTGCATCATCAATAAAAGTAACATGATAATAAGAGACACCAAAAGATGATACCTGAGTCGGTCCCCATATATTTGTGTGCACAAGCTCTAAACTTTTTACTCTTTTTTTTCTTCCCAATTCCGAGGAATCTAAATGCCTTATGTTTTCCATAAACAAAGTGCTCATAGCAATGCAAATCAACCTACATCAAATCGGGAAAAAAATTTCTTGAGTGGAGAATCTACATCCCCTTCTCACTCATGTGCCCAAGCCTATGATTCCATAATGTCGAATCTGATCCTGTGAAAACTAAAGAAATAGAAGAATCAACATTACCAATACATAAATATAATGTACCTACCTTTTTGCCTTTTTCTATTACCAATGATCCTTTAGTGACCTTCCACAAATTTCTCGTAAATGTAAGTGCAAAACCTTCACTATCCAACTTCCCTATTGAAATTAGATTTATTCTCAATTCAGAAACATGCTTCACCTCTTTCAACAACCATTGGTTTTCATTCTGCAATTTTATTTGTATCTTAATTTACCCTTTCCAACAATTTTACATGGTTTTCCATCACCCAAATAAACCTATCCAAAATCATCATGAACATAATATTTAAAATACTTCTTATGGGGTGTGGCATGGAATGAACATCCTAATTCTACTACCCATAAATCAACAATATCATCTAATGAAAGGACTACAACATCTTGCAACACATCACCTATTACATCTGCTTCCTGATTTTTCCCATGTTATCCATCTCCTTGTTTTCCTTTTAGAAACCAACACTCTTTCTTCTTGTGTCCTTTCTTACTACAATGCTAGGATTCCAATCTACTTCTAGATTTGTATATGCCCTTATTAGAATTTCCACAATTCCCTAGACTCTTTCCTCTCTCCCTTTATCTTCCCCTATTCTTCATAGTCAAATAATTAGCTAATGTCTCACATGTTCTTTTCTGTCGAATTTCCTCACTAAGGATAACAACAACAACAACATCAAACTTTAAATTATTTGAGCTAGAGACATAATAAATCAAAACCATGACCAAGGTATTCTAGCTTTCTAGTAATGAGCAAAAAATAAAAATATCCCTAACCTCATCATCAAAGTTTACTCCTACATAACTTAACTAATTTGTGACCGTTTTAAACTCATTAAAATGATCAACAACAAACCCACCTTCTGACATCTTCATATTAAATAAACACTTCATAAGAAATACCTTGTTGGAGGATGAGGGTTTTTCATACAATCTAGTCAATCCCTTTATCAGATCTTATGTTGTCTTTTCTTTTGAAATTTTGAAGGCCACTAATGATGCCAAGAACAATCGTATTGTTCATAGTGTCTTTCTATCAATAAAATCCCATTCTTTGTCTTTCATAGTTGTCGACTTCTTTTCTATTCCACCCAGTTGTAAGAACATATTCTTTTAATACAAATAGTCCTCCATTTGCATCTTCCATAGCTAGTAGTTTTGGTCATTAAACTTATCAACCATAAACATTCCTTCTTTTTCCAATTATTCCACTCAAAATAAGAACCCTATTTTCCTGTGAATTTATTATCCAAACAAACCTTTGGCTCTAATACTAGTTGTTAGGAAAAAAATCAAAAAGAAAATAAAATTAAAATAATGTGGAAATAAAATATGGAAATCACAATACACAAGAGACAATACATATATGTGGTTCACCCAATGTGGGCTACGTCCATAGAGAAATTGTGAGTCCTTCTTTTATTCCTTCTAGCCAATTAAAGGGATACAACCTATAACACACCTATTATAACTTCCTCTTGATTTATTTTTATAATCTCTTTCCCCTTTTTATTGTGCTCTCTCATAATACACACACACATTATAATATATACACAATATAATGAAGTATCCTAATCCTTTTAAAGGCTTCATTACATGTAATCCATGGCCATAATACTAATGGCTACACAAACCATGGGAAACAAACACCATGGGTCACCAATACCATGGGCCCAAAAATCACTTGTTTACTTAAAATATATTTAACTCTTTTACTGAGTCAAGCAAGGATGATTTTAGGGGATAATTTTTTCTCATGGGCTAATTTTCCATGGTTTTTCCCAAAAAATGATTCGCCTTTCTAAAAATGATTCGCCTAAATTCAATAGGATAAAATTATTTAACCTTAAAAATCCCCAGAATTTTATACAAACTATATAAAATCCTTAAAAAATGAATATTTTTACAAAAATATCACCGAACATTTTATAGTTGGCATATGAATGATTAGTAAGATTTTCCAAGGTTTCTACATTTTAAAATAAAATTTCATCCTTAAAATCATCCCTGGAGTCAAGTTTATCCTAACAATAATCACACCATGGTTGTTTTTTAAATGCTACAAAAATAGAAATGTTTCTAGGCATAATGCATGAATATGTTTAAGTAAAGACAACCAAATTGGATTCCAATGCATATCATATTCAATTTATAGAAAAAAATCCCACGAGAGAGCCATATTCTTCTGATTATAATAGAAATATAATTTCTTGACCTTGCTCATGTTTCCTCTAGAATTATGAAGCATAGCATAGGAGAAAATGGCATGTTCTTCCATGTTTTTTCTTCTAATTTCATTTTTGTGCATAGAGCAATATATACTTTGAAATATTTAAGTGAGATGAGAAAAATGGGGATCAAATAATTTATGATATCTCTCAAGGTTATGAATCATTGCACGTAATTTTTATTGGGATTCAATCTTACAAACATAATTCATGAAATAAATACAAAAGTAGATAAATATAAAACATCACACACAACATAGATGAATATATGGGAGGCAATGATATCTCTTTATTGTTCATCCAAATAATTGAGAAATGAACACAAATCCGAAGAATCTCCTCATGGGATTCTACATTTAACTAGGAGATATCTCAAGCATTTCTAGGCATACAAAAAGCCAAACACTTGAGAAACCTCCAAAAAAATGTAACGACAAGGGTATGTGTTGTCACAACCCGACAATCTCCACCTTGAAAACAATTTCCGGATACCTTTCCCAACAAATCAAACATCACCTCCTTGCAAGCCAAGAGAAGCCAAACACCATCGCAACTTCTCTAACAACATTGGTTGCATGAACATGTATGCATAGTTTGATCTAGTATGGAAGACTCCACCTCCACTAAATCAACATAAAAACAAACTAAATCATTGCAACCACTGTAGGTGATTATCGTGCTTCTCCAATACCAAAAAACCCATTTCCATGTTCTTTACTTGGTTTTTCCATGTGTCTACTGTCAACACCAACTGCATGTGAAATACTTTAACATTCCATTGCAAACATCAACCTTCCTATTGTATTTTCATAAGTTACACGAGACATATAACCCTTTCTTCTTTACTACTAGGACATAAACTTGAAGAAAACTTACAATGGAAAGGTAAAGGGATATTTATGAGTCTCACAAAGTTCATATTGAACCTCGTCAGTGACAACCACAACTTACCATTTTTCCCATGTCTGTGTACTTCTATGCCCAATATTTTCTTCATTACTCCTATATCCTGCATCAAAATTCCTATCCAACTAAGCCTTTAAACTATTCATCTCAACCACTCTTTTCTTGGAACAAGCATATCATCAATATAACACCAAGATAATGAGTATTCCATAAATACAATGACCATACTCACTTCTTAATAAATTTTGGCTCGCCACAAATGAATAGACTATCTTGTACCATTTCCTAAGTACCTTAATCCATACAATGATTCCTTGAGTTTCCAAGGAAATCTCCCTTTGCGATCCTGAACAACTTCTCATGGTACATATCTTTGCTACTGATGATTTGTGGTTATTTGTGGAGATTAGGACCACACAATATGCATCCCTTGAATCCATCACCATAACCAACATAGATATAAATTCATTTCCTTTACCAAATTCGAACAAGCCATCCAAGTGAGACTTCACCTCTCACCTCTAGGCTAATTTCAATACAATATCCTAAGCCTTTTAAATGCTTCATTACATGCAATCCACATTATTTAAAACCACGGGATACCAAAATACTTCTGCCCGAAACCAAAACTCTTGACCTAACTTCCTCTCACACCCCCCCGCCTTTTCATGACCAAAACCAATGAAACTTCCCTCAAAGGTAGGGTATTTAGGAATACCACATGCTCTCCCTTATCAACTAGGTTGTCTAGAATTTATTGGTAATATATCAAAACCAGAGTACACATGCCTAACCAGGTCTTACAGTCATATTCCTATTTACATATTACAAAAATAATTGTCAACTCCACCTCCAATTTAGCATTCAAGAATTTTTCCATTTCTTCGAATCTAAGCAATCCCATCAACACTATGCTTCCATGCTTGAATTTCCACCATCACCGCCATATATAACTCTACCTCCTCCAAAAATCATCAAAATGGTCCATGATCATCTTGTTGAGAAATTTTTTCAAACACTTCGTGTGCATCCTCCAAACTACAGAACTTGGAATACATAAGAAATATGCCCAAGAGGAAAATATTGCTCTAACCACTGCCATGGATTCCAACTCTGTTGTCTCATTGACCTTTATCCTTAGCATCTAACAACCTTTTGAAATCATATGTTTTTTCCTTCTCACAAATAGAGTGCTAAACTCTTGGTTCACTTACAACATAATATCCTTCTTTGTGCACGAATAAAAATCTTCCATCTTCTCTCGCATAACACCACTCAACCTTTCTATGATACTGATGTGGGTGGGAAAACCCCCTGCGAACTAGCACTAAGGGTTTTGTATTGCATTCATAAATAACCATCTAAAGTCTCCTACTTTTTACTATTATCCTGGCATAGACCCCACATTCATGCATAAAACACAAGGATAAAAGGATCTGATAACTCTACCTTGAACTCCACATTTTTTTTCGATCCTTTTGCATTCAGTTTCTCCTTGACTGCAAGTCTCCTCACAAAGACAACTTGCATTCACAAACATACAAACAAAGAACTACGAACATGCATCTTATATATGAATTAATGGGTTAGATGTTCTAATAAAATATAAACAAAAACTGAATATTGAACACCTCATATGGCGAGACGGGAAAAGTAATTATTTTTATTAACCTCACAAAAGTCACTTACAATGGTGAGATCGGCTACTTCTCCTTGAATCTGGTCCTAGGCTCCTCTTCAACTATGCACCAACTACTTCCACATATGCTTCTCTTCTTCAGTTCTCACAAAATGGTTGCAAAATATTGGGGCAAGGGGAATACAAAAATTGGCAGAGTTTCTTTGCTCTTATTTTTCTCCCTTTGAATGGGACCGCTACCTCACCTTTTATAGGCTAAAAGAGGGTAGTTATCCAGTTGAGTGATCGGCTATGAGTGGTCAAATGGTTTAGGTAATTACCTAGAAATCTATATTCCATTTGCAACTTTCTATTTTTTGTGATTTTGTCAGTATACACGGGTTGTAATGGGTCAGCTAGCATATACACATGGGCAACAGTGGTGTAGGGTGTGTACATCTTCAAAATGATGGTTTTTAGAAGAGTTGTTTAATGGTGGCTTGGAAAAAATGGCAAGTGAGATGGCCTTATGCCAGGTATTCATGTCTGGTGCAAATTACAGTTATAACAGATGCCCCCTAATGTGTGAGGTCAGAAGAGCATCTGGTGGCCGAAATACATTACCAATCTTCACCAACGTGCGAAGCGAGTGAGCCCAGGGACCAAAGTTCAAGAGGTTCCATCTACAAAATAACATTTGTCTCACCAAGGCGGGAATACCTATGCTCGGAATGAAATTAAATCATGCCTTCCAATCAAATATTCTGCAGATCCATGTCATATAACTATATAAAGTGTATCCACAAGCAATACATAATGGATCCACATATCGAAATAAAAAATATATACATGTATAGTATCCATCTTCAAGAAGCTAATGATGCCTGATGGCTAGAGATGAGGCCTTTAGAGCTCGAGAAAAAACTTCAAAATATTCATAACTTGGGTAGGAGTGCAATATGAGTGTACGACTTCACTACCCAGAGTTCTTTGACAGCTCATCGAGGAGTAGACTGGAGGATCTTGATGATCAGGATGAGGGATTCATTGATTTCGAACAAAGACTTGATTGGGATTTTTGGGATGGTCGGACATGAGGTCAAGAGACAAACTGCAGAAGGGCCGACTCAAGCTTGGTAAAAAATTCCCTTGAACAATAGCACGACAACTGATGAGACTTAGGCAGCATGGTATTGACATAAGTTCACGATGCAGGAGGCAACACAAACTCTCCATATGTTTGGAAGAATAACCAAACGAAGGAGGACAAAGCTCTATGTAGCGAGAAAAGCTTCCTAAGGTCTTATTAAATCCCAGACCTTGAGGAACAAATGGAAGGATGTGCTTTGTCCAAGGGAAACTCATTGTGTCACCAACAAAAAGAAAATACTTTTCCCTTCCTCTTTTTGGGGCATATTTGATTTTTTTGTCTTTTTCAATAATTTTTGGGAAGCTTGAAAAAGAATAAAAGAATGATAAGTTACAAAGGAGGAACAAGTGCGACAAACATACTAGTTACAAGCACAAGGAACACACTAATTCTCAGAGCAAGGAGACATATACAGGAAAAGGACACTTGGGAAAATCCCTCCATGGGTCAAGGTGTCAAGACGCAGAGGCAAAAGTGCTACAAGGATTGTGTATAAGACATGCTTCAGATGGTTCAGTTGAGGGAAACAAAGAGCCGACATTAGGCCAAAGATGCAGGAATGAAAATGCGATTAACAGGACACAATGATAACGTCCTTAGATGTAATTTTAATGAGCGCAGAGAAGGTAAGATTAACATTTTTTCATTTTTAGAGAGTCTGAAAAAACGTAAAAGGAGTCTCCACTGGGGTACCTTTTTTGAAGGTAGTCTAGTCGGTTCGAAAAAGGAGTAAACTAGCACCGAAACGACATCTATTAAAAATAATTTTAACGAGTGTGACAAAGACAAGATCACGTGAAAATATTTTTTTATCTTTAAGGAGTCTGAAAGAGATTAACTATGGACTCCATAAGGAATGTTATTCTAGACCAATTTATTGAATGTGAAGAAACAAGGTCACTCAGCCATATTTTCAACTTTAGGGAGTCTGAAAAGAGCTTAACTATGGACTCCGTGGGGGTTCCCTTTTCATAAATTTAGTCCCTCAGGCTCGAAAAAGGGTTAAAATTATACCTGAGGATACTCTTCTAGAGAAATGAGGCTCCTAGAGTATACCTTTGTTCATACAGTTGACCATACGGACCGAAAAAGGGGTAAACTACCACTGGACAGACATGCCTTCAAATTTCAGTTTAGCGAGCGTGAAGGGCAACAACATCGCTCGACAATCTTTTCATGTTTAGAGGGTCTGAAAAGGGCTTAAAAGAAGACCCGTCACTATTTGGGAGTCTTGAGGGTGAGGTCAAGAGTGATGATGAATCAAGAAGGTGAGGCTCAAACTGTTGGTTGTGGAGCCTGATTATCTTCCTTATTCAAAGGTCTTTGCTTTCAGTCATGTTTATACCCCATGAAGTATTTACACCCTAGAAGAATGTACACTCTTCCACGCGGGGGAGTGTAGAGGGGGGCTACCCCCTCTGCGTGGTCCGGGGGGACTATCCCCCCAGCTGGGGGGTCTGGGGGCGAAGCCCCCGAAGCAAAAATTGCCTTGTAAAAGTATATTTTAATTTCATTGTAAATCTAGACCATTCATTATAAGGTCACAGATCTAACGGTAGAGATTATGTTAGGGTTTTTTTCCCTAAAAGGCAACCCTCTTTTATGAGGGAAATGTATTGCGGCTATGGATGATGCTGAAGATTGTATTCTGAGAGAGGAGGAAGTTACAGTGGGTTTTGATGTAGGTTGTATCCCTTCATTTGCTGGATAATAATAAAGGAAGGACCTAGCAATTTCTCTGGTGGACGTAGCCCACACTGGGTAAACCACGTAAATCTGTGTCTCTCTTGTATTGTGTGTCTTCTGTGTTTTGTTTCTGCATTTGTTTTATTTTATTGCTCCGCGGTCCTATTTTTCTAACAACTGGTATCA
>SNQJ01S0143928.1:40981-58742 GCA_010110895.2 Picea sitchensis
TATGAACCCTAGCAGATGACCCGACATCAAGAAAAAACTACATTTGTTTGGATTCAAGCAAATCTGGTAGTAGCGACATTGCTCAAAGATAAGTCGGAGGTGTGTGGGATGATCAGTTCTCTTACAAGATCGCGATGCTAAATTGTCAAGGTAGGCCTCGACTATATGTTTGAGATCATGGAAAGCAAAAGACATGGCCTGGTGAAAGGTAGCTCCAACATTTTTTAGACCAAAAGGCATCTTCCGATAAGCGAGTGTACCCCACGGACAAATGAAAGCGGTTTTGTGTTGATCTTCGGGTTTGATCTGTATCTGATTGTATCCTGAAAAACCATCCATTAAAGAAAAGGCCTCGCAACCTGTGCATTCATCAAATATCTGGTCATTAAATGGTGTGGGGAAATTATACTTTGGACAGGCTTTGTTTAAATCACGGAAGTCTATACATATGCGAATCGTACCCTATTTTTTGTTGATTGGAACAAGATTTGATGCCCATTGAGTCAAATGGACGGGGTAGATAAAAAATGCTTTGAGAAGTTTCTCTACTTCATCCTTAATAGTTGTTTCTTTCTTAGGATTGACTGGATGAAGCTTCTTCCAGACCGGCTTAGCACTAGGATAAGTCATGATTTCATGTTCGATGATTCTTGAATCAATGCCTGGCATTTCCTCATAAGACCAGGCAAAAATGTCACGAAATTATTTAAATAAATCTGTGTAGATTCAAATTTCCTCAAGGGAATAGTCAGCTCCGACGAGAATATTCTCCATGATGCCAGGGGTTCTAGAGATATCTATGGGTATCATTTCAGAGATGGTTTCCATATTACCCTCGATGTAAACAACGTGTGTAGTCAAGGGGTTGATAGGACAAGACCTATCTCCAGTCATAGTCAAAGTGAATTCTCATGCTTCAATTCTTCTTAACTCTGGGAGGAAATAAGATCTGTCATGGAGATCATTCTAGGGTCTTTCTGAACTAGTCATTGCTTCAATAATCTCTTCGTCTAAGGGCAAGACTAAGTCTAATGAATCAATATCAGCAAGGGAACCTTGAGCCCAAGTAGGCTCGAGAATTATATCTAACTCATGTACGAGAGTCAGATCAGGGTCGACAGAAGCTTGTTGTACTATTGAGTACACAAATTCTGTCACAGACAAGGGAATGGCCATACCCTAGTGGCATGTCCCTTCCATCATGGCCGACGAAGAAGGAAGAGTCCATGGATCATTGAAGTAAGTTGTACGAAATGACAAGACTTGAAAAATATCAACCTTAGGCTGGTCGGATATGAACTTAACATTCCCGGAAGGAGGCGGGTAATCAAAAGTACCCATCAAAGGTGGGCACAAACCATCCCCTATGTTGATGATGCTGAGTTGAGGGTTATCAATCATCGAGACAGTGGATGCCCCCAATGAACGGTCAGGATGTGAGAAAGATAACTGATCAATGGTCACAATATGGCCCTCGTGTGGAAACAACAAGACCCAAAAAACTGTAGAGACACTGCTTGCATAGCATAGGTCCAACTCCTTCCTAATAGATATTGTAGTCGAGAGATGCATAGACCACTTCAACTTCAACGCACACAGTCTTCCCCCCTAACTGCACTGGAAAAGAGGGAATGATGCCATGTGGTCGAAATGAACGACCGTCGAAAGCTATAAGAAGAGTCGGTGATGGAGACAAAACAGGTTGGCCAATGGCCTTCCAACACACCAACAACATCACGCATGTCGAGGCACCCTCATCAACCACTGTGCACAAAATATTCCAGGTTAAAGTTTTCATAGTGTAAGCCACTACTATCTGAAACACCACGTGGTAAGGGAGACGAGGTTTTAAGTCGGTCATATCAAGCATGATCATACCCAGATTACAAGTCTTAGCAGATCCTAAGGTAGCTAACAAACCCTTTATTTTGGAAGGAAAGCTCTAGAGGACCTCCAAAGCAGACATCGCACAAGCGGTTTGAGAAAAAACCTCCACCACAGAGTAGTTCTGGGTGGACCTTGCGTTTGGACTGTGAGTAGCTTTCTTGAACGCACCTTTTGGGATGTGTGTCATTGTTTTGCCCAACGTATTCTAGATCTGAAGAGGAAGAGGTGGTTTTTCGGCTTCTTTACTCTTCTCAGAAGTGTTTGGCATTCCGTAATCATGCACTCTAGTCGATATATAGGCATCACCTTTCATCATATACACTTTCATGGACGAAGAATTACTCGAAGATGGAGGGGGTCCTTGAGTGCCCCCATTCTTACTCGGAGAGGCGTGAGTTAAATTTTTCCCATGTTGAAATGGGTTCGTTAACACAACAGGCTACTACTACACCAATAAATTTTGGGCCTCCACAAGCTGAGGGAACTAGTGAGTCGGGTGGTCTTCCATGCACAGGTTACACGGATACTTCGACCTCTTATTTTCTATGTTTCCCCTGATAGCATTATTGGTAGGTTTCTTATCCCCCTTACCCGTCTTTCACTGTTTCTTCTTTCCGTCATGCTATTGGGTGGCCTTTGGGTTTGTTGATTGCATAGTGTGTACATCCAACCTTTGGGTAGGGGGGACAACTGGACTAGTGGTCTAGTTGGCCTCTTTTTGTTGTATCGACAATTGCTGCAATTATTTTGACAGTTGATCAGAGGGCTTCGTTTGTGATGAACCAACAATACCATCGACATGTGCTCCATCTCTCTGTCTGGTCTTTTCAAGTATTGATTGCGGTGCATCTAGAAAATTTTTGTAAAGTAAACCAGACTGAGAATAAATCAACTCTAGCTTTTAAGCTCTCATTATTGCATCTTCTTCGGAAAACACTCCCAACATTGCAACATCTTTGGATAATTGAGGTACCAAAGACTTAAGAAACCACTCTATAAGGAATGCTGGTGGGACTAGCACTTTTATCAAACTCTTTCGATGTCTCCATTCTCAGATGTGATCGGAGATATGGTCTGCCTTTGTTTGCTCAAATTTGGCCAACAATTCGGTGATGACGTCGTATCTCACAGGTAATTGGAAATGGTTTAATAAATCGATTGCCAATTCGTCGAAGGAAGAGTATCTCGAGAGGTGGAGCTCAATGTACCATTTCTCAACACTCCCTATGAGAGTGCATTGAAACAAATGCAACTGAATGGAGTTGTCTTTCAACGAATTGGATGAGCACCAAAGATGAAAGGTAGTCACATGATCGCCTGGATATTCATTAGGATTAGCTTCGAACTTTGGAATGTCCGAAGGTAACTTGGTCAGTATAGGAGGCCAACACGAATCGTGACAGATAGGGTCATTCAATAACCTTTTCAAGTCTGGCAAATGCAAAGTTTCCAGAAATGGTAGTTTGGGTTGTTGATTATAACCATGGAAAAAGAGGCCTAGATTTTGACTAGCACCAGGTTGCCAGGAAAAGTTAGGTTGTTGGCCAAGGTTCTGGTAAAAACCATGGCCATGAATAGCATATGGATTCTGCACTTGTTGAGATATCATCAGCTGACTCCCGTAATAGAATGTAGAAGGTTGGGATTGCATTGCATTCCAAGGATTTTAGGAAGGGTTTCCCCCTACCAATCTAATGGGCATAGGTCCTGATCCTTTCCCAGGATTCCATTGGCTATGGAAGGGGTTTCCCTTGGTTGACATCCCTAACAAGGGAACCAATCCTTGCCATGGATTCCAAGGTCCTTGTGGGGAAGGAATTCCTGGGTTTGCCCCCTTTGCAGGAATAATACCCTGCATAGAATTTTGTTGTCCATAACCGGGGTTGCCCCCAGTCGAGACGATAGCTGACAAGAAATCGTTGTTACCAAATGCACTGAATAAAGAGAAAGGTGTTGAACCTACTGGCATGTTATAAGAAGGAAGTCCTTGAATACCTGCTCCAAAGGAGCTAAAGTTTACGTTTTGCCTGGCGGGATGCTGGTGAGCACCACTAAGCAAAGGGGGCAAAGGAGGTATATGACCCGCTCTGTAAGGGAAAGAGTTATAGGAAGTTGAAGTGCCCCCCATGGATCCTTGCAGAGGAGCGTTAGAGCTCCCTACCGCCAGACCTAAAGTCTACAGAGTGTAGTAGGAAAGGACATAGTTCGTATCGAAGCCATGCATCCCGTATGAGAACGGAGGGCCTGTCGCACTCTGGGTGAAAGGAGCAGTGATTGTCGTGATAGACGAAATCAGACCATTGCCTGAGGTAGAGGTGTTCAAGACCATGGTGGTATGACCCAATGACATTTTTTCTATAGTGACAACTGTAGAGGGAATATGAGAATTTCCCGAAGAAGTCACAACATTTGTTTCCATTGCTGCTTGGGACACTATTCGATGCTCGTAAGGATAAACCTGTACGATGATGGGCGTCGATAGATCAGTGATCGAAGGTTCATCTAGACCAAGAGCTTGTGCTCCAAGGTTTGACATGGTTGGTTCTTCCAAAATTGAATGTTCTTCTCTTAAAGATGGGTCGGGCATAGTTTCCTGTGACCTGGTTACCTCAAAAGACCCTTGTTGGTCTAGTCTTCACCTTAGCGGTGGCGGGGGTGGATCCAGATTGACCGGTGGTAGGCCAGAAAGCCTTCGTGACCAGTGGATCTCCTGATCCTCCACTGTGTAAGAATATCAATGACACACTAGGGATTTATATTAATTTTCAAGAACCAACACACAATAGAAAAAATTCTTATGAGATAAGACAAGCAGATCACTAGCTAGTTGGAAGAACAGTTACACCAGCCAACACTAGAGCAACTTACCATTGCAAGTGAAAATTGAATACAAAAGAACCCTCTGGTTATACTTTGCAAAGCGTATCCCAATGTCTGTCCTAGGCACCGCGGTATACCCCTGCATTCACTTGTGTAAGTCTCTAAAATAAAGGCAACTAGGTTTGTAATGCGCGAACAATCACCAAGTGGATACAATCGACAGTCGGGTGAAGCGCAATGAGTAGGGTATCAAGCCCAAAACCTATCAAGGGTATCGAAAGAAAGTGTTATAGAAGACAAATGAGGACCTCGAATGGATTCAAGACCCATGAAGCTTTCTGGAAAATGCGATCAACGAAATCCCAAGATAATCCCTCTATATGTGTTCCCCACTACGCTTGGTCCGGCTTTGGAGGGGTTATCTCCGCTACCTTTTTTCATGCGACCTTGTTTTTAGCTCCTATGTTAGAGGGGGGTCCCAGATAAATTTCACGATACTAGAATTTTTAACACTCCCTAGCACAAACTCTTATGTTTATTTTTGTAGCCTTGAAGAGTTTCCTCTCCAATCCTAAATCAAGGCTCTAGCCTAGACTAGTTGATGGACCCTTCAAACATAAAGTCTAGTTGATTTTAATTAATCATTAATTTTAGTGGTTGTCTTAAGTCAAATGGAATGAAAGTGAAACCAGTGATGTTTTAAAGAGACGAAAGAGAGGAGCATATAATGAAATTGAAAACAAACTACTTCTTCTTCACAAATTTAGATTTGCACATTTAAACTCTTTAACCAACTTTTCAAACTACTTTTTTTTTCTAAGATCTTTTAACAGAAAAATCAAAACAAGCTTTCACTCGACTATGAGCTACTTATTGTCCTAAGTCAATCAGCCAAGAACTTATGAACGGATTCTTTTTCTTGATTATTAATGCCAACAACCAACTACTTAACCAAACAAAGAAAGTGAAATCTATATATTTTTTTTATTATGCTTTCAAAACAAGAAATTTTAAAATGTATTTTTTTCTTCTTTTCTAGAGAAAAAAGGGAAAATAAAGACAAGAGAAGACCAAGAAATGACTTTTGGCCCTCTGTAGACCACGGGGAGTCACTGACAAAATCAAAGAGGCAGATCAGAACAGACTCACTATCTTGTCTAAAAATCGAATAAAGAAAAATGCAAGAACAACTTTAAAAAAGAAAAGCTAAACTGAAGTCAAACCTAAGCTACAGACTGTTATAACAGAGACCAGAAATGGATCAAGAAAACCCCTGGGAAGTAAAACTTCTAACAGGGAAGAGGATGACTGCCCCTTATTAAAAAATAAAATTCTCAACACAGACACGCTACTGACACTTCAACAACCAATGTATGCACGAGGGTTGTCCAAAGTTAGGGTGTGTATGTACACCTATAGGATCACTGCAGGCTATGTACACCTCTATAACTTCTCAAGAATGAAAAATAACAATCCAACAAATCAGGCAGGGAGTACTAGTATTGAAAACCAGAATCCCTTAAAGACACAAAAACTTACTTTGATAAAGAAAATGCAAGGAGAATTTTGATAAAGCAAATCTAATATGAGGTTATACCTAGGCTACAGACTACAAAAACAAAGACCAGGACTAGATCAAGAAAACCCCTAAGAAGGATCACTTATGACAGGGAAGAGGATGACTGCCTCTCCTTTAAAAAAAATATTTTATGATCTCAGGCACGCTAATGACACTTCAGCAACCAGCGTATGTATGCAGACTATCCAAAGGTAGGGCGCATATGTACGCCTACAGGCCTACTACAGGCTGCGTACACCTCTGTAAATTCCCAAAAAAGTAAACAACAATCAAGAAATCAAATCAGGGAGTACTGGTATGGAAGACTATAATCCCTACAAACTCAGACTCTTGTTTAAACTCAGAAAAAAGGTAATCAAAACAATTTAAAATACCCAAAAAGTATTCCCAAAACACCATAGAGATCTTCCCCAGTATGGTCACCAATTTTGATGTGGGTGGGAAAACCCCCTATGGACTAGCACTAAGGGTTCTATAATGCATGCATAAATAACCATCTAAAGTCTCCAATTTTTTACTATTATCCTAGCATAGACCCCACATTCATGCATAAAACATAAGGATAAAAGGTTTCGATAACTCTACCTTGAACTCCATGTTTGGTGTCGATCCTTTTGCGTTCGGTTGCTCCTTGACTGCAAGTCTCCTCCCAAAGCCAACTTTCATTCACAAACAGACAAACAAAGAACTACGAACATGCATCTTATATATGAATTAGTGGGTTAGATGTTCTAATAAAATATAAACCAAAACTGGATATTGAACTCCTCATATGGCGGGACAAGAAAAGTAATTCTTTTTATTAACCTCACAAAAGTCACTTACAATGGTGATATCGGCTATTGCTCCTTGAATCTGGTCYTGGGATCCTCTTCAACTRTGCACCAACTGCTTCCACATATGATTCTCCTCTTCAGTTCTCACAAAATGGTTGCAAAAGATTGGGGTAAGGGGAATACAAAAATTGGCAAATTTTCTTTTCTCTTATTTTTMTCCCTTTGAATGGGACCCCTACCTCTCCTTTTATAGGCTAAAAGAGGGTAGTTATCTGGCTGAGTGACTGGATATGAGTGGTCAAATGGTTTAGGTAATTACCCAAAAATCTATATTCCGTMTGCAAATTTMTATTTTTTGTGCTTCTGTCAGTATACGCAGGCTATAATGGGTTAGCTAGCGTATACACACGGAAAGCAGTGGTGCAGGGTGCATACATCTTCAAAAKGATGGTTTTTAGAAGATATGTTTAATGGTGTCTTGGCAAAAAAGGCAAGTGAGATGGTCTGATGCTAGGTATGCATGTCTAGTGCAAATTACGGTTATAACAWATACCACTTGTTGGGATTTGATCCTGCAAACAAAATTCATGAATAGAGATACAAATAGAGAAATATAAAACATCACACACAATAGAGAAACATATATGGGGGGAAATGATATCTCTTTGTTTCTCATCCATATAATGGAGAAATGAATACAACTCCCAAGAAGCTCCTCATGGGTTTCTACATTTAACCATGAGAGATCTCAAGCATTTCCAGGCATACAAAAATCCAAACACTTGAGAAACCTCCAAATGAATGTAACAGCAAGGGTATGTGTTGTCACAACCTAAAAATTATGTGTCTCCATTCTTCAAGCATATTCTCAAGTATCCTATCCCTATTTCGTTTCAGTTGAATGCTTGAATTATATTTATATCGTTTAGATTTGACCTTTGGTTTGGGTATACCGCTATCAATGGTATTTCATAGAGGTTGAAAGATATAGAGATTCGACAAATGTACTGTTCAAGTTGTAGGAGGAATAGATATAGCCTCAAGAATTGAATCATTTTCGAAGAATTGTGGTAACAATTCTTTCAACCCATCTACGTCTCTACCATAACAAAGAGATAACAATACAAGGAAAAAAATAGTTGTACTTCTCAACTAGTGTTCCTTACTAGGGTTCAATTATTTTAATGATACATTTATTTTTTAGTCATGTTTTTGCACGTCTATAAAAGAGAAAATATTCAAATGTTAAATCCAAAATAAAACAGTTACCACTAACAATTCAATAAAAAAAAAAATATGCTAATCTCTCTTTCCATCTCATCTAATATGGCAATGTTTGCAAATTTGAGAAATAAGCAAAGAAGTAGTTCTGACCTAAGTTGAAAACTACAAAAACCAAAAGTTTTCATGGATTACCAATCAATTGGCACGACCTTCTTCATTTAAAGTGTTAGTAAATTGTACCTATCCATAGTAGAATATCCTTTCTTTCCATATATTTCTACTCCCATATGGCCTATACTAGTTATTGATTACGCTTCCATCTTGAACTCTAGCTGACAATAAAGAACAATTACTAAATTTACCTTCCTCCTTGCACATGGTTTGATGTATTCCACTATAGGGATGTTCTCCATACTTCCAACACTACACTACCAAAATACATGAAAATACAGATTTACCCTTTATTTTAAAATAAATACCTGCCACCAAGGGTTTTCACATACTACAAGGGGCAGGCCCAGGGTTCAACGCTTCAACAACGCACCAAAAAAACCCCAACTATCAGCCCTTTCGGCAACACCTGTGAAGCAGGCGAAGTCTCACCTGAGGTAGAGGCAGGGGGGGTTACATGACACATGTGTCTGTAACCAATATGGGACATAGATCTGTGATTACAACACTTCTACAGAGTACTTAGGAACAATGTGCATCAATCTATTAGTCTTACTCACATCGCAGATCAAACCCTAAGTACAGATCGATGCAGTAACAATGAAAAAATACACATCGCACTTAACATCATAAGTTAGATCTAACACATTCAACATAAATAAAGCACTAAGAATTCATAGATCTGTCTATCATATATAACAATCAAGGCACTAAGAAAATTCACAGCATAAGCATCATAGCACAAAGAAGACCATCAACTCATGATATACGTGGTTCACCCTAGTGTGGGGCTATGTCCACCAACTGCTTCTTCTTCTTTATTAGGCTTCAATCTCTTACATTTGTTTTCTCTTGTGCACTAAGCCACAGATCCAAGCTTCACACTAGATAAGTAATCTACATACTAAGAACTAAATCCACCTTCCTAAAATTAGGTCAAGGCATAGAGCCAACTCCACTATCAAGCATAGAGCCTTACATACATGTTTTGTTGAACAAAGCAACTCAGAAAGACTTTCCTCTTGCACTTATCCAATTACATTATCCTCACTAATATTCCACTTCATCGCTTCTTATACATTACATTCTTTCTTATTTATACTTTTACATTTGCTCAAAAAGGCCTAATCATGGATAAACCCATGGGCTGACATCCCATAAAACCTAATACAAAAACCCTAATGAACCCCTTGTTGGGTCCACAAAACAAGTGAGATACCGAGATCTTAGCTCTGCCTAGGCACTCCATCTTTGACCATCCTTTCAAAGTTCAAAAAGTGGTCAAACCTGACCAATGTTTCCTAAAAAATGGTCGAGGGCCAAGAAACCCCCAACACTCACCTGTGACTCATCCTGAGTCACTCAGATATGGGTAGCGCTGCTTCGAAGGCCTTGAGCTTATCTTGAGCTGCCTCAACTTGCTTCTTCTCATGAGCTTCCTACTCAGCGAACTCTTGGATCATTTTCTCTGTAACAAGCCCTTCCAGGTGCCGTTCCACTATCGCAACTACCTGGTCCAGTTATGAACCTTGTCCTTCGATATCTTCAAACAATGTGTAGGCTTCATCTTGCACCAGTTGTAGCCTTTGTGTGACTTCCATTACTCTTCCCTAGATGGAAGTAATATCTTATTGGGCCACGCACTTTTATTATGATCTCTTCATTCTCTCGACGACTGTGAGTGACTTCATATGTGCTTGAATTGTCAATGCCTACTGTTGCGCCTCCTCTAGCTGCGCTTATAATTTCCTCAGCTCTAGATATTTTGTAAGGAATTCGTAGGTCTGTGTGATCTTATCACTCATTTGTTTGCATTCTGAGGCGAGGGCCATGATCCCTCCAACTACGCTCTTAGTGGATTCCTCCCTCTTGTCGCACACTTCCTGCAGAGTGCTTGGTACTGCTTGGATATCCAACGTTGTTACCCTTTCTTGAAGCTGCTGGATGACCTCAATGAGTTTCATCAATTGAACCTCGACTGCCTCATGTTTCTCCTTTGCTAAGCCTGACACAGAGAGAATTTCTCTTCTCAACACTTCTTTGACTACAGTCTTCTCTATGATAAGATGGTCCATTTCTCTCTGTATCTTTGCTTTGTCCTCCTCGAGCATCGCCCAAAACTCATCCTTCTTATTTTCATATGTGGTTAGATAGTACCGCGTAACTCATAGTTTCTTTAAGATCTCTTCTTTCTCTTTCCTCAAGGCTTCTTTAGTCATTTCCTTCTCCTCTTGAACTCGCTGAAGCTGAGCCTTTGTTGCATCTACTAATATTCTCAATTGGGTGGGCTCATCCCCCAATTATGAAATCTTCGACGAGGAAGGCGTAGTAGGTACTACGTGGATAACTTGAATAGCTTGTTGTATCTCCTTCAGCTCCTTCTCAACCTTTACATACATCTCTTCCTAATTTTATCCATATCTCTGCAAGAAATATTCAGATGTGTCCTCCATCGCTCTGCAGACCAAGCCGATATCATCCTCTATGAGTGTAGCGTCTAGCTGGGGATTACTGGCATGGGTATTCTTTCTTGTTGAGGGTTTCTGCAGATAAACCTTCCTCTTTTTTTCTGTTTCTGTCTCAATAGGGGGATCCTTTGATGGTGTAGCTTCACCTTCTCATTTATTTTCTCCTTCTTATCCTCCTACTTCTTGATTTACTTCGTCTCCTCCTCCTCCTGTGGGCGAGTCAGGTCCAGTTTCTTCCGAGGTGTTGTTCTCCTCATCAGTCTCTATGTTCTGAACTTCCTCTTTTTTCTTCTTCTTCTTCGCACTTGTCTATACTGCATTCTCAAACTGGGTGACCAAGGGGCTTCCTATGATGTCGGGGTGAGAGAGTTCTCCATCATCAGTAGATGTTTGGAATTCTTCTGTCCAGTCCTTCGTGATCTATTCCATATATTCATTTGTCAACTTGTAATAGGACTATAATACTTCCTTTCTCTCATCCATGTGCACAGTGATATAAATAAAATGTGGATCTGTGCAGAACTTAGCTAGTGGTCTGTACTGGTGCAATGTATGTGGAGTCATGCATGGGAACAACTCTATGGAAACATTCAGTTGTTGATAGTAGGCATGGAAAATTGTGTTCTATTGCGATTGCTTTGACATGTCATTCATATACCATAAGGTTGGTAACTTCATGACCAACGACTCCAATGGTTAAATCTCCAGGAAAGTGGATCCTTCCGGCATTTTCCAAGTGAAAAATGCAATCAAAACAAGTAGCCAGCTGAAGTGGAACTCGTATCCTTGATCCTATGCTTCGTGATAGTCTTTCTCAAGCTCATTGACGAAGTTACTCGCACAATTCATCTGCATCCCCTCCATGCATTTTCCTGCGAGGTCCACCACGAACTCGATGACATGCGTGGTGCGATTATTTATTACAATCTTGCTAGCTATAAGTTGGAAAGTGAGCCTCACTACACCATCCTAGATAGAGGCTACCTTGTAGCCTCTCTTTCCCTTCTCAACTTCGTCGTATGCCTCCTTAATGTGTTGTTCCAAGGAGCGATTTGAGGTCTTCCCTGGGTAGAACTGCTGAGGGTTGGGTCCCTACATACTCAATCCTATAATCCGGTGGATCAATGTTGGATCCATAGTAATCCTCCTGTCAAGCCATAAGTATCCATCATGATAGCACTAAAATAGGAGTTTAATGCAAGCATTAACCTCCTGATGTCGACCAAAATGAGGAATTTTCATGACATTCAGTATCGTGGACTGTGCCAACTCCTTAATCCAAGGTTGGGAGAGTATGCAAGGCTTCTTTCCATTTTTCTTCATCAAATATCTATGGGGCGCGAGCATGGCGTGTTTCTTTCTGTCTCCAAGGTTAAATTCATTGTTCTTCAGTGCTAGGATCTATCCTAACTGAATTCCCACTACGTGTATTCCCTTTGGATTGTACACGCTGATCAATGTGTACTCGTAGTCCCATTGCTTTTATCTGTAACTTCCCATAGATTTTCCAACTTGACTTTCTTCTTACTGAGCTTCCTTGCCTTCTTTCCTATGATATGAGTCTCTCTAATTGTTTTTGGATTCCTCTTCCCATTCTTATTTTTATCTTCTCCTAGCGTAGTGACTTTGCAGTGCTGATGTACTTCAAAAGGGTTCAAAGTTAGTATCCTTTCCCTTACCAGTTCTTGGATGGATTTACTTTCTTATTGCATCGATAGGTCCTTCAAAACTTCTTTTGTTCCTTCAACCTCGACAACTAATTCTCTTGCGTTCTACTGCTTCGACTTAACTTCTCGTTCTTCTATCGATCGATCTATTTTTCTAGCTATGAAATCTCTTAGTTCATGCTTTTTCTTTTCTGTAGCTTCTTCCTCTACTTTCCTTCTGATCTGATCTTTCTCAATCCAAGTCTTTCCTAAGAAAAGAGGGAAAGGGGAGTTGTTCTCAACAAACTTAATAACTTCAAATTCCTCTTTTGTCGATGTTCCATGAATGATAATAGGTACATTAGAAACTCTTCCAAATAGGGTTATCATCTTTCCTTTAAACAAGCCTATCCTTCCCAATGAAGGTACCATAGTGGGTTTTCCCAAAATTTCCCAAGTGTCTTCTATCATAATATTCACTTGTGTCTCCTCATCTAGGAAACAGTCTATGTCGAAGTATCCTATTCTTGTATCTATGCATTGTTTTTCTTTCAAGATCTTTGGTAAACTGACATCATTCATTGCTTCTTTTAATTGTTCTAAT
The DNA here is from genome assembly GCA_010110895.2 of Picea sitchensis. Taxonomy (NCBI): domain Eukaryota; kingdom Viridiplantae; phylum Streptophyta; class Pinopsida; order Pinales; family Pinaceae; genus Picea; species Picea sitchensis. The sequence continues at coordinate 54,157 of SNQJ01S0143928.1, forward strand.
GTAGTTTGAACCTTCTCTGATTCTTTCTCTTTTTGATTTTTTAATATGCTCTTAGTCTCTTGATATTTTTCTTGTCTCATATTCATCCTTTCAACTATAGCAATCATCCTTGGGCAATCCTCAACCTCATGACCGACAATTTTAAAACAAATACAAATAGGACCTATACCAGGGCATTCCTTAGCAACATGTCCCAGTCTTCTTCAGTTATAACATAATGTCAATCCTCTCTTTCTCTTGTAAGTTCCCCAACTTCTCCTGTATTGCGCACTAGGATCATAGTGTTGGACCTACAATCTGGAAAAATTATTTCTAGGTTCTTTCATCCACCTATTAGTCCAAAAGTTTTTTTTATGCATAGGAATAACATATCTTTATCTATTTATATTGGCTTTACTTAGATCCATTTTTTCTTCTAATTGTGCCCTAGCTTTCAAACTAGGACAAAATCTATCAAACATACCTAGATTCATGCTTTCGAAACAAAACTTTCCACTTATCTTACTCTATCAATGCACAAAGCTTTACCTTTTTCAATATCTTACCTCTTTTCTTCAGATTAGATTCCTCTTTTAGCACAAAGCTTCTCAAGTCAAGTAGAGTATTGTGCACTACAACAGAATATCTATGCACAGAGCTTCTATTTTCATTACTTCAGTTCCCAACAATCACAGTTTTAGTTCCTGACAACAGAACCATTTGTTGGCACAGGGGAAGACCGAGGGTTCAACACTTCAAGTATGAAGTCTTCATTACCTTCTAGACACCTTTAACCCTTTTATATTAAATTATTTCCAAAAAAACTTAAATAAACATGGGTTTGTCACTAATGATCATTTAATATGTTTGCAAATTAATGGTGCCACTTTTACAACTTAGTACAATATTTGTAATTATAAACAAAGCGTATTTATTCTTATATTTTTTTAATATTTACTTCTCGATAATTAAAATTTGAAAATTAAAAGAAACAATCATTCTAAATTTCAAATGATATAAATATATTATTGATTTCTGAATTTGGTAGCCGATGGTATTGATAGTGTATGAATGTGGTAGACGGTGGTATTGATAATGTATAAATGTGGTAGCCGGTGGTATTGATAATGTTATCTGTCATTGGAATCTCTTTACCTTAACATTTTATGGATATTCCAACCAACCATTTGTACATAAATTATGTATGTAATAATAATTAGTGTTATTGTGCCAATATGTTTGATTTTGGACTTAGTAAATATCACTCTTACGATTCCCATGATTAAAAAAATAGTGTTATCAATCAAAATACCAATAAGAAAAATAAGAATAAGGGGAAGGGTAAACAAAATGACCAATGCTAAAGACATAGTCTAAACGTTCTACATTTTAGTCATTTTTCGGGGATATTTTATGTTTAATTTTGTCTGAAATTCGGCAAGAAATTGTTGGACTTGTAGATTTCAATGGTTAAGTCTATATAATCAGAGTGCCCCAAGGATTTTTCAGCATGTTGAATCCATTTATGTATTCATAAACGAAATTTAAACAACCGAAAATTGTGATTTCGTCCAAGTTTATGTCATCTGATTCCGACGAAAAGGAACAACATGTAGAATGTTTAGACAATGCCAATGCTAAAACCAAGGGAGTCAAGGGAACCAAAATCAAAAACCTAATAATAATATTGGGGTTATCCAAAATACCAAAAATCAGGGTCAAGGAAATAATTCCCAACCAAAAGAGGGGAATAACCTTCAGCTTCATGCTATCATCCTTTCTCTATTTTTGGTGTTTATGTGCATTAAACCCATGATTTTCCACTTCTACCTAGGTTTATTTGATTGAAGGAAGTGTCTAAGAAATATCATTTGATAGGAAATTATCCTCTCACTCAACCTACCCCTCTTTTGTCATCACAACTAGTTGTGTTGAAAAACCTTTTTTGACACAATTATTTGTATCCACATCAGAAGCCCCTCCTAGTAAACCTACCAATTTCAATCCTTTTGGAGATGGTAATTAACACATATTTTACATAAACTCAATCCATGTTAACCTTCCAACCTAATCCCATCAGTATGAAACGACCCTTAAAGCACCACCTAGTGACCCAAGTGATCCCCCCCGCAACTACTAATGGAACTTTGTAGATTCCATGACCTATGGTCAATCTTCCCCTCAATATGCCAAAGTTTCATTTATGATAGAACTCCCCCAACCCTCATGCATGGGATTCCCATAATTACAATATAGTTGGTGATGTAGCTTAGTATCATGCTGCTATGTCATCTTAATAAGTCCTTTATACTTTCCCTTCACAATGGATGACCTTTCTATCAACAAAGCTAAGTCGTGTCTTCTCCCTTTGATTTCCTTTTACATTTGAGTCGCAATCAAGAATGTCTTTATTCATAAATGCATAATTAATGAAGGAATATTTGCATTCATAATGTCTCCTTGTGTATATAATAATTTAGGATCCCCTAATCTTATTCCATCTATGATTACCCTTCATGTATACGATGGTCAACACTCCCAACCAAAAGGGTTGTATCAAAATTGTCCTATCCATTTGTTATAGCAAATTTTTCCTCACCCCATGCAACTTGCTTAGAGGGCCTTTCCATTTCCCTATGCAGACTTGAAGTCCCCTTTTGCACTTCCCAGAGCCAAAAAATAATATTTTTCCACATATACGGGCCCTACAAGTTAGACAACATGTGTATACGCAAGTTGCACCACTACATCCCGCGTACACCGATTTTGGTGCTCAAAATTAAAAATTGTGTCGGGTTTCCATGTCACGTCACGAGATCCATGATCCTTGACCTTCCATATACTGGAAACGTTTCGACTCATCCCTTCAGTTCCATTTAAAGGCTATAAATTGGGACATATCCAAACATGAAGAGGAGAGAATTCAACTTTTGAGAGCAAAGATACTCAGGAGAAATTTCCACTTCACATTGAGTCTGCATTCCTTTGTCCTTTAAAGTCTGAACACATTGTTCAGACCCCAAGATCTTCCCTCTTTGATGGAGAACCTCATTGTCTCTCTTATATGAGCTTGCCTTTGGTGGAGGATTGAAGTTGTGGAGGCCTAGCTGAAAGGGACTTAGTTTCTCGGTTCTGAGATGTGCCGAAACATGATGTTTTCACTTATACACTTATGTTGATCATATTTTAATAGAAATACTCTTTTCTCGTCCAATTAATGTCTTGCAAATATTTGAATTATTATTCCATGGGAATATTTTTTATGAATGTTAATAGATTATGCTATTGTATGTGCTAACATTATATATTATCACCATATGCTTATGTATCTTGGTTGTCAAGGACAAGTTGCAGGTGTAAAGATTTGAGTCAAGAGCTCAATGATGGTCTTCACTGAATGTTCGGATGAGGTAATCTCTTTATCTTGTCTTGTTATCATTTTTGTTTATATAGAATATTTAGGATTAGAGTTGATTTCTACAATCATTCCTTCTATTGTGGTTTACTCCATGCCATAGAGTGATTTTCCTCGTAACATAATTGGTGACCATACTGGGAATTTATATTTTGTTTTAGGGTTTGGAGTGTTTTCTCCTTGACTTGCTCTCTGTTAGCCTGATTTTCTTGTCTTAACCCTTGCCCAAGCAGTTTTTTACTACATATACGTAGGTTTTCCCTTGACAGATGCATACATACGTGAGTTTTTCTCAAACAGTCACGTACATCAACTTGTTAGGCTTATTGGCTAAGTTTGGTGTTTGTTGGGTGAGTTTTGATGGTTGTCGAGTCTTCTTGGATATCTGTCCTAACTGTTGAGTGCTTGTAGAGTGATAGGAAACCTTATTATTGTTGAATTTTTCGGAGGTTTTTCTTTCTTATCATCTTTTTCATTGGTTTTCCTTGCATATTCGTATGAGTATTTGCTTCTTTGTATCCTTATTATCTTGTCTCTTTTTGCTTGCAGTATGGTCTATATATTAAGATGTTATTCAGTCCTTGCATTTTCATTCCTTTATATTGAAAATACAAAAATACACATTTTTCATTTTGGAATTTTCTCTTTTAGTTGTTTAGTATTGATCTTGATACATATGGAAAGATTGCATCTTATTTGAAATTGCAGAGTTGAATTGAAAGTTAAATTTTGAAAAGCTTATCATCTTTTGAGAATTGAAGATTAGGACTTAGCTTTATGTTCATATTCATTTCTTTAATCTGCTAAGTCATAACATCATCAGTTTCATGACCACATATTTTGAGTAAAAAAATCCATTAAAAGTAACGTTGATTAATTAAAATTGATTAGAAACGACTTTATTTTTCAGAGTACAAAAACAAGCATACGATATAGGGCCTTGGAATATGATTTTGTGAGTAAACTTCTCCAAGGCTATTAAACTCAACATATGTTTCTGACCAGTGAGTGGTGAAATCCATTGTGTAATTAGTGACGTCAGGACACTCCGCTCACACCGGAGTTAAGCACAAGATCACACAAATTTGGTTGCAGAGATAGCCCTCTAATACCTTCTTAGTGTCAGAGATATTTTTAGGGATCTATTCATATTTGAGGGTCTTACTAGTACCTTTACCTAGGTGAGAGGAGG
>SNQJ01S0143931.1:0-21853 GCA_010110895.2 Picea sitchensis
CTTAGGACCTTAGATCGGCTAACGGAGCCGCTAAACCCTTCAGGGTGGTTCATCCCAAACGGCTTGGGTTATTAGACAACCCCGGACTGGTTCCACTCTTCTAGTTGACGGACGGTCAATTTCGCCTGTCAACACCAAGGCCAAATTCAACAGATGTTTCCTCACCTGATGGGGGAAATCAACACAATGGATACCATTTCTTCCTAAAGGGGGAGGACTGATCCAGGTGGATATTGGTGGCCACCCACCTATTCCAACTGGCTCCTCTTGACAGTTTTAATTCAGAATGTTCTTTTGTACTTCTTTTTAATTGTGAGTTCTACACTTATGGGGTTGTTTGAATCCCTACACATCTTCCAGGTGGATACGGGTGCCCTCCTACTTAATCCAACTGGCCTATTTTGTATTTTTTCATGTCAGCACATCTTGTTGTACTTCCAGGGCCATTTTGGGGGCCCTAAATAGTGTTTTTTTTTTCTCACCATAGTCAAACTGTATACAAAGTCAAATTTTGATGGTGTAATGTGTATTTCTTGAAAATACCTTTCCAACGTGATATCACATGCCTAAAATGTAGTTCATATGCAAACGTTACGACCCTGAGAAGTTGAGGTGCCAACTTACCCATAGGGGCCCACATAACTTTTGGTGTTTCATCTCCTAGGGTTAGGTTTTTGGATGTCTAGGGTTTTGGCATTCATGAGTAATGTTAAAATTTCCTCTGGAGCCTCATTGTAATCATTATGCTCATACGGATGTGTGTAAAAACCACATCTCTTCTCAGAGATAACTACCACCATTCGAGCAAGTGTTCCAATTCTGCAGTTTTACAATTTTAGCCTATTTCATTTATTCAATAGAATATATTGTTCATTGGATATCTGTGTCATTCTTCATATCTTTGTGTTTATTGTATTTAGTCTGTTAATCAGTTTTTTTCGCTCCTAAATACAGATCACTCATTTTTTTATCTATTGGTTTTTCTTCCTCCTCTTAGGTAGATCCTGAATGAGTTGAGATAGAGATGGGAGAAGATATCTTAAATTCCTCTTATTCTCCTTCTTTTCTGACTGCCACTATTGTTTCTTCTTCATCATCGATCCTTCCCTTTGTCTAGCCACACCTATTGGAAATGACTTCATTGTATGTTCTAGAATTTTGATGCACCTCCTCTTCTTTCCAGGTTTCAGTAATATATTCATAAGGGAGCCTAATTATATCGAAGTGTTCACTTACGATATTTCTAGGATCGTGTCTTCTGAATATCTCTTCTCCAAAGTGATAAGAAAGTAAGATGTCTACCTCCTCTTGGGCTTGTTTGGTATTCTCGAAGAAATAGTTTCCAATGTATAAAGGTAGTGGGGGGCATATCACTTTCTTAAACCTATACATCATTCCTCCAACCCCATGTATAATAGTCTGGTATACTACTTCTTGAAGGACGATATTGTCAAGTACAAATCATGGAAGTAGGTGAGGCAGCTTCATCACACCATATTCCCTTATATAACTTCTATGCTCCATTAGATACCAATCCCCGATTCTTCTTATGACTGCTATGGCTTTGGATGTCATATAAGGGGGAGTGGTACAGAAGATAAATTCATATGAAGGAGCAAGGAAGTGCTCACAAATTATTTGGTATTTCGTACAGTATTTGTGCTCCTCGATAACTTTTCAATAGATGTGGATTGAGGCATTCACTAACAACCAACCCCAACCCATGTTTGGACACTTGTGGGAAGTGAAAATTATTTCTAGGAGGTATGAGGATATATGGAAACTAGGAAATGTTCCTTGTCATTCTTGTGTTACTATAGAGATGGAAACAATGATATTTTCAGACAATATATCTTCCCAATTGAATGAAACACCTACATTTGTGTAGAAATAAATCAAGGGCATATATGACAAGGAGAATTGAGTTGTTTCTACCTACCTGTATAACCTACATGGCATGGCCACTAAATATTGATAGGGCCTTCTTAAGTTAGTCATGGGGTACCGACTCTTAGGCATGTATTTAAATTTTTTTTCCACCCTATAGCATTTGGGAAACAAGTATTTTGGCATATATTCAAATTCAGTGAGGAGCTTCCTATCCAATCCTGTATTTCCTTCTTCAATGTGATAGCATTTATCTAGAAATTTTGGTCGAAATGAAGCAATAGGTTCCTTTCAGGCATTGCAGACATATCAACTATTTATATCAATGTTCTTCAAAATCCATGAAATAGAGTTTGTGCAAGGGAAGACCACTCGGTGTGCTAAGATCCCCGATTTTATGATATTCTTTAATTACTAGAGTTCATCTGGATCTTCTGCTTCTATAAAGAATTTTGACTTCTTAAACATGTATTACACTTCCCTCGATTTCAGAGTTTCTCCATCCTTTTCTAGAAGTCCAGTTGTATCGTCATATATATCCCCGACTATTTAACCTCTCCTGCTTTTTGGCATCCACCAAAGGGCTCAGCTCTAGATATTTTTTTTGTTTTCTTCTTCCTCGATGACATGTTTGTACCTTCCAAAAAGATAAGTTTAGGACATAATAACAACATGTGATGTACCAGTTTAAGTGCAGCTAAAATTATTGAAAGTAGATAATGCTTACGCACCTTGGTAAAAACTTGGAGGTGAAAGGATAGATGTTATTCTTGAAAAACAAAACTAGAGGACGAGAAATTAACTTATCTGATATAGATCGGAGAAGTTATTATGAAGTGCTTCGATAAAGTGGAAAAAGGTTGAAATATTGGTGATCGGAAGAGTTAAGAACAAATCCTTCAATCACATCGAAAGAGTTAGTAATAAATTCTCCAATTGCATCACAGGAGTTAGTCCCAACTTCTCCAATAGGTTATCAAAAAGTTTCACCATAAGTCTCATTGTAAAGATCATAATACTTGAAAGAAAATCCTCTGATCATATCGAAGGAGTTGAAAGTAACTCCTTCGATATGGTCAGAAGGGTTGTTTTCAAGTAATCTGAGTTGATCGTAGGAAAATTATTCAAATCTCCCAAATGCATCAGAGGATTTAGGAATAACTCCTCTGATGTATTCAGAGGAGTTATATTGAAAGCTTCCAAAAAAAAAATTAAATTAGGGATTTCTACAATTTTGAGGTGAGGCTAAAGACAGGCTCAAAGGTTGGGATTTTATTATATTTCTATCAGTTAGAACCCTTATGAAATCAAAAGGGTTTGTGTAGGATTTTAGGGATTGCAAGGACAGTTGGTCGTAAGAACAGACAGAGGTGTTGTTGCAATAGAATTTTGGGCCAACTCAAAAGTCTATTCAAGAAAAGGACAATTTCCAAAATGGGAATAAGGTGTGCATTTCATGGCATGCATCGGTTAAGGAATTGGCCAAAGGTAAGGTAGAAAGAGGGAAGAAAATTATCCAGTTAAGGTAATGAAACAAGAACCAAAGTGAAATTTAAGAAATCGAGAGGAGAACTAACCCTAACCTTAAAACAAAAGAAGGCAAGATGCCCTTACTTGGAAATTGATGTCACATGGTGAGTAGGGATACGTGGAAATATTGAATAGGGTAGCTTGGCACGTTTTATCCTTATGGCTCCATCTTACTCAAATCTTGATTGGTAAAAATGACTTGACCCTGTTCCATTTATATAGCCAAAAGGTCATTTTGGCATTAAATGTGGTTGGTGTGGTTGGAGGGTCAGAGACTAAGTTATCCAATAAAATCAGAAGCAATCAGAGGAACTCCTTCGATGTGTTTGAAGGAGTTAGAGTTAACTCCTTCGAACACATCGAAGGAGTTTCATCTAACTTGTGTGATATCATTAGGGAAGAAGAAATTAACTTCTCCAAAATGTTCAGAGAATTTAGAAGTAACTCCTCCGAACTATTAAGAGAAGTTAGAAGTAACTCCTCTGAAATGTTTAGATAAGTTAGAAGAAACTCCTCCAAACTATTTGGAGAAGTTAGAATAAATTTTGTAGATTTTAAATTTGGATTTCAACACCAGGTCTTGATGATTTTTTCAAGTAAAAAAATGAGTTTTCTAATTATCTTGAGGTGGAGAGGGAGACTTATGAGGATTTATCTTAGGATCAAAATATAAAGGGATCCATTTTCTAGGGAGGTAAGAAAGATCGAATGGAAAAATGGAGGGTTGTAGTGTTTGTCACAACAAATGGTGACACACTAGGTGAAGCCTTGAATCTATGCAAGATGATGTCTACACACAATTTAGGAAGGGTGATCCATCATACAAAATAATAAGAGAGAAAAGATATTTCCCATAACTTACATATTGAAAAGATTAAGGTGATTCAAAGATAAGTGATACCTTTTCCAATTAAAAAATTTCTTTCAAATTGATATTTTATTCACATGGTAAATGGATAGAAAGGAAGATGTGGGTTGTATAATAGAAAACAAACATCAAGAATGTTGATAATACAAGTCATAGTTCATTTCTCTGGTATCACTACACTGCCATCTAGCATCCATAGCCCCGACGGAGTCACCCCAATGTCACAATCCTTGCTCCACTACCAATGAGCGTCCATATCCCCAACGAAGATACTTGCATATCCCATGTGATCTGGAAAGCCTTTACCCAAGCCTTTACCTTTTATGATATTTGATTCTATTTTTTTTAGAGAGATAGGTGGATGGGGGGATTCCAATTAACCTTTAAAGGAACTAGGGATGGAACTTGTGATGGTGATATCTGCTAACTTGATTATGGATGAGAAAACTTCCTGAGTCGTAATTCCTAGTATACTATGAACATTTCATCTAGATAATTTTTGTTTAGCTCATATAGCATAGCAATCTGTTGTTCAATGAAGTGTCGTGGCTCTCTATTTTTTCAGTGTCTCTTCGTATGGATAAGCTATGTTCCTTCTATATATATTGACTTGCGATAGTGCATAAAGGGATTACATGTCTAGGGATATACGTATATTTAACATCATATTACATAGATTATTAGGCTATATGCCTTAGATGTGCTACGTTTATACATGTGATCAAATGAAAAAATGGAGGGTTGTAGTGTCTGTCACAACAAATGGTGACACACTAGGTGAAGCCTTGAATACATGCAAGATGATGTCTACACAAAATTTAGGAAGGGTGCTCCATCATACAAAATCATAAGAGAGAAAAGATAGGTCCCATAACTTGCATATTGAAAAGACTGAGGTGATTCAAAGAGCAGTGAGACCTTTTCCAATTAACAAATTGCTTTCAAATTGATATTTTATTCACATGGTAAATGTATATAAAGGAATATGTGGGTAGTATAATAGAAACAAAACATCAATAATGTTGAGAATACAAGGCATAGTTCATTTCTCATGTGTCACTCCACTGCCAGCTAGCATCCATAGCTCTAACAGAGTCACCCCAGTGTCACAAGCCTTGCTCCGCTACCAACGAGCATCCATAGACCCGTTGGAGATACTTGCATGTCCCATGTGATCTAGAAAGCCTTTCCCCAAGCCTTTACCTTTTATGATATTTGATTCTCTTTTTTTTAGAGAGATAGGTGGATGGGGGGATTTGAGTTAACCTTTAAAGGAACTAGGGATTGCACCTGTGATGGTGAGATTTGATAACCTGATTATGGATGAGAAAACTTCTTGAGTCACAATTCCTAGTATACTATGAACATTTCATCTAGATCATTTTAGTTTATGTAACGACCCCTCTATTACGATTAGGAAAAGCGAAGAACAATAGGTAAAAAAAATAAAAATTAAAGCATTAGGAATTTAATGTCAACACACAATTCATAGCAGCACATAATCAAATGACATCATAATTAAATTAATTACAATTGAATCATCGTCGTAATCAATAAAAATGCAACCAAAGCATCAACATAAATGATAGCGACACATGAATAACACATAAACATAAATAGATATGTAGTTCATCCATGACAATCAACTGAAGCAATTTATAAACAATGATCAACCAAATACTAAATATAAAAATGACTACCCACATAGCCTACCCTGCTAGGTTAGGACCTCCATGACACATAAGCAATGCTCAAGCCCAAGATTCATTCGATTGATTTTTACCACTTAAGGTTTCAGGGCTAGCGACTGTTATGAGGAACAAGGAGGTGTCTAAATCCCACTAACACGATCAAGTCGAAAACCAACTAGCTCAATCAATCAACATCATCATTGTTCATGTCGCAAGAGAATTTAAATACTCAATAATTCATACATTGATATTATTCATGTCGCAAGAGAAGTCTAAATACGCAATCAACCATACATCAATATTATTCATGACACATGAGAAATCTACTTTATTTTGCATGGCGCAAGAGAATATAATTACTAAATAAATCATATGTCAACATTAATCTAAAGGAGAAAATGTAATCAAATTTATTTTATAAGGCGCAAGAGATTATAAGGGCTTAATCAATCATATAAAAACATAAGTTAAGGCACAAGTGTAATCAACTTTATTTTATTTTACAAGAAATCTATTTATTGCGAGTTTAATCATTCCATTCAAGATTCTATAAAGAAAGGGATATTTGGAGGATGAAGTTGTCTTTTTAGCAAGCTTGAGACAAAGTAAGGAAAAATGCTAATGCTCTTATTAGGAATAAAGTTGTATTTTAGTTCTTTTGGTCTCCATTGTTGATACTGAGAGGGGGTGAATCGGTATCAGAATTTACCGTTCAAAACCTTTTCAACTTGTAATTAAACCATTCAATTATATCCAATGAGGAAATGAACAATGAGTATAAGAGTTACACCAATACTTACAATACACCATGCACAGTATATGATAAATAATCAATAGTTTTGTTCAGGGAAGTAATGACTTCCAAAGGCCTTTCGACTTCCAAATGCTAAAGGAGGGATAAACCTCAAGAGGAAGAACCACAATCATCCAATATCAAGAGAGATATGAACTCCCATCCTTTCCCCTTCCTCCCACCAAAGAATATGAAGATAATAAAAGTTTATTCAATTATGGTCTGTTCAAAAGACCCAACTTATACCGGCATACTTGCGCTCAATATTTAACATCTGATTCTGAAACTTTCAAAAAAGAAACAACAATGTAATGTATTTTCCAATGGAGTTAGTCCCACTTCATTTGGATTATATATGAAAACGTTATGACTGTTTGACCCAGAACACATGTTTGTTTTACTAGTTTTAAGATAGAATGCAAAACCCTATATTCCACAGTGTATCTCCATAATTATAGCGAATCAAGGCTGAAATTTTTACCAGAGAATTTTGATATGTATTCTCACTACCATAGATATTTCACCATATGAATCGTTAAAGAAAAAATTATGGCAAAATGGAAAGATGACCTAAAAATAACATGCAACAGAACACATCACCAAAAGACTTCATCCTCCCATGAAATAAAATTCTTTTACTTATTCTTCCCTCCCTAAAATTTGACTTGTATAAATGAATGTATAATGATGTTTTATTTATGCCATTTATGTCACTTCCTTTTAACATTAGAGACCAGGCCCATTTCTTTCTTATTTGAATTCTTTTCTTTAATTATCTTGAGACCTACATGTACAATTCACTTTGTCATCTTGAAAATTCATTTCTCCTCAACCATGAGGATCACGTGGCGTGCCACATACCATAGGAAACATCATGATGTATACTATCCATCCATGGGTGCATTTAATATATGCATGTGCATTTTCTTCATGTCCAAATAACTTCATCAATCTTGTGGTCCCGAAACCCATGACTAGGGTTGACATCAATGACAACAACCAATCTTTAACATCCCTTGTCCTCAGAAGAGCACATAGCAATAAACATCATCAACTAATGTAAGGAATATCCTTGTTGGGAGGATATCATAAACTATTTTATAGAGGTTGTTTCTATTCCCTAGAGCTTATATGAGAAAATAATCTACTTATATTCATTTAAAAAATAAAACCATATATCAGAGTTTTTAAATAATCTACTTATATTCATTTAAAAAATAAAACCATATATCAGAGTTTTTAGAGGTCTACAATAAACAATTCTAAAATTGACGAGAAAATCAAATATACTTAGATACAATATTTAACGTTCATAAAACATCAAACTCAATTTACATTCATTCTACAAGATTACATTGTAGTAACGACCATCAAACACTGTGAGGAAGATCCCTATTATCTATCATAATGTGTACTAGTATCACTAAGAAAGAGGCGGATAAACAAGAATTCAACTTCTATAGGGTCTCCATAGAAAGGTTTGTGAGTTAATATTGGACTTTTGTACTAGCTAGCCAAATTCACTTACATATAATATATGAAGTTCATAAAACATCAAATTCAATTTTCATTGAAGATTCTACCAAAAAAACAATTAGATAAGGGTTTTACCTTTCTAGGGATCTTGAGACAAAGACAATGCCAATCCTATTATTAGAAAGACAATTTTGTTCTTATACAAATATGCAAGATTAACTAATGTAGAAAAATCCCCATTGAAAATATTTCATAAGTTTTTTTTATAGAATGTGTTGTTATGCCCAAGAGCCTAAATGAAATATAGTCTACTTATATCCATATAACAAAAAACTAATAGACGAGAGGTTTTTTGTGATCTATTATAAACAATATCTAAAATTGACCAGCTAGTGAAACTCACTTATATATAATATCTAAAGTTCACAAAACATGAAAATCAATTCCCATTCAAGATTTTGGGCAAATTCGTAAGCATAAAACACAAAGGTTTTTTTTTCAAAGATGGAACACAAAGAGATTCAAAGTGCTGGGAAAATTGTAAGCATAAAAACACTGAGGTTTCTCCTAGAGATGGAACACAAGACTTATTTTTATAAAAACACAAAGATGACATGCAAAACAATTCTTATGGAATGGAGAGAGTTGAAGGTGTAATGTTGTGCTCAACGCAGAGCAAAACTCAAAGAAAACGCAGAGTTTTGTGGGTGTAATGTTGTGCTCCACGCAAAGAAAATTTTTATGTTGGGTTAACTGGTCGAAAACTATGCCAACATCAACTAGGATCCTTCACTTGACATACACATTGACAAGCGTATTGATAGGGTTTTGTCTCGAGTAAATCTCATCTTGTTGATATGAGCATGAATGGAATTTCCCTCTTTTAATCCTTTGTTCTGAGTGCGGGCCTGTAAGAGAGAATCATGTGTATAATTTTCTATAGGGTTGTTCTTATTATTCATATGGTGGATGTGAAGCCCGTGTTTACATCAAGTCCTTGCACCGTTGGTGGTGTGCATTGCTTGTGGGTAGTGATTATGTGTTCAATGTTCAGAAGTAACCTGTTATAACCCTATAATTTATAAGATCAAATGGTGACTGAAATGTTATCCCTTTACTGTGTTTGGTTTCCAAATAATTTTCCATTCTATAAATAATTTGAGAAAAAGAAAGAAAAGAAAAAGAAAGGAAAGAAAAAGAAAAGAAAAAGAAAATGAGAAAAAAATAAAAGAGGGCATAAAAGAAGTTGAGTAAAGACCCATGCAATAACAATGACCTAGTCCATACAGTTTAAGCATGGAGAAGTCCTTTTAAATTGATGTTGATAGGATTAGTGAATAATTTTGGCTAAACTGTTTAATCTTAGCCAAGCAACATAGGTTAGCTAGTGAATAAATTTGACCTAACTGCCTAATCTTGGTCAAATAACCCTAGGGTAGAGTAATTTCTTAGACCAACAGTTTAATCTGGGATAAATGTCATAAGTAAGTAGGTTAGAGCATAGGTTAGTTGGTTTTATTTCAATAAAACATTCATGATGATCAATGTTGGAATATATCTTTGATGTTTGAAAGTTGGACGTCTAACCCCCATGGTGACAAAAAAGCAGGGAAAGTTGGGAAAACCCACATAAAGCACTTGTCCTAAGTTTTCAAAGAAAATATGATTTTTGCGCTGGCAGATTAAAGAAAGAGCATAGATGAACGACGGAGGCATTGGCACTCAGATCTACGGTCAACAATTTTTTCTAGACCCCACCGACCGTTCTACCTTTAATTTTGAGGGGGGGGTTCAGAATTATGGGTAACAAAAGCGCACCTCTAAACAGTTGAGGCGTTGGCGCCCAGATCCATGTCTGAGATTAAATTCTGGACCCCTCGGACCGTTCTTCTTTTAACGGTGGGGGGGGGCGAGGGGGGAGGGTTCTGGAATGAAATGGTTTTCTGGTAGGCCCCCTCTACTAATGTGATAGGAATCTATTTCACCAAAATCCCACCACTTACCACAAACCATTTTACCACTTACCATTTACCACTTTTCTGACATACCCCCGTCGTCCTGTGACATCATTTTCCACTATCTTCTCCTAATGGTCTCGTCTCATAACTTTGTCAGTCCTTTCCCCCTACTCACTCGTCACAGGTCCCTTCACCATTGTTTGTCCTCAATCAACACCCTCCATGTCACCCGGTCAGACCCGTTGGCCATTTATTATAGGCTAACTTATCTGTTAGCCTACTGATCTATCCCCCATGCCCAATGGGTATATGTTTGATCAAAATTAACCCTTCTCCTCATTCACCCATTTCTCATATTATCCTCACACTAGAAATATTTTCCTTTTCCTCTCTCCGATTCAGCCAGCAACCCAAAACCACAGCCATTCCCACTAACGTTTTTGTTTGAATTGCAGGTACTTTTCACAGCGATGGCGCCAAAATCCAAGAAAGCAGAAGCTGGGGAAAATCCTTTCCTCCCGCCTCATGTTGACCTTGACAAGATCCCATTGGCTAACAAAGATCATCTAATCTCAAATACAAGGTGTGAATTTGACTTCATGGATTTGCAGTCATGTCTCAAAAACACTTTCTTAGATCAGAGCGATGAAATTGGGCTTTGGGAGTCCAATCTTCCTCTATATATTTTCCCTCGGGTCCATCATTTCCCTGAATTTTCGCTCAAATGTCAGGCTCATTACCTCCCCGACCAGAGAACCATAGTCTTGTCATCAGGAGAAACTATGCTCTTCATCACACCAAAGGCCATTGATCAAATGATGCAGATACCCAGAACTAAATCCACCTTCCCTTTAAATATTGAAATCATAATAGAGTTATACCAGAAACTATCTTTCCCTTAGAGAGCCTAGATTTTTTATCTTTTCCTCCATAGGATGCTCAGCTCCCTAAGTCAAATCCCCTGTATCCTTCCTTCCTGCTCTTAGAAAATGGAAACCAAGTCATTTCATCACTCTGTTCTCTTCTTGGTTATTTTTCAAACGAATGGGTGGATGAACCTATATTGGGTTTTCTGTCCATTTTCTCTACAGAGGAAAGGCCCACCACTCAGTTCGTCTACACTACTTTTTTTACGGAGAGTATTCACGAGCATCTTTCAAAATTCGCTACAGAAGGCATGTTCGGGTATTCCTTTATTCTGTCTTAAATGTTCATCTTCTTTCAAGTGAACAGGTTCTCTTTCTCGATCCAGAAAATGGACAAGAACGGGAAGCTGCAGGCAGTAACATCTTGGACTTCGCTGCTTAGAAGGAATTCCACAGAGTTCAGTTTCAAACAATTCATAGAGTAGTTCTACCACCCGATGGTGAGCATGCTCAGTGGCAGACTAAAACCAAGAATAAATGAGGAGATTCAGAGGATCTTACACCTCTCAGACCTTGCAAAAATGGGAGATTGGTATCTTTACCAAAATCACACCGAGGTCAGAGTATATGGATGCGATTTAGCTCCATACAAACTACCCAAGTATTTACCCATGAGGATATTTTCCCTGGAGTACATAAGACAAATGATAAACTCAAACGACATACACTTTGTGTCTCTAAAGAAGAAATGGAAGCTCAGAATTAAAGGGAAAATAGGGTCTTTTATCTGCAATAGCCAAGGCGCCAGGGAAGAGGCAGACAAACTTTTGAAAGAAATGAAGTTTGAAATTAGTTTCCTGTGGAACTATGATCCGTGCTGGATAATTTCAGAGATGAGGGTTAAGAATAAAAATGTTCCATATGTTCATATACCCAAGCCCGAGATAGAAAGGTTCGTGAATCAAACGAAGTGGGAGCCGAACACTTTGGAAAAGATAGAACAATAGAACCCTTCAATTACTATCTCACAAACAACCACACCATAGGCTCCAAAGGAGAAAAGACCCAGGAAGGATACTTCACCTTCTGTCATCGAAGTATTGGCTGAAATTGTCCAATTACATACCAAAAGGCCAAAATCCAGTCATACAACTGACATGGATGGAGAAAAGGAAACCCAATCCACTACGACTATGAAAGGTGATCAGTCACCTCTTATCACAAGAAGCAAGCAGATCATGTCCAAAGTTTCATCCAAGAAGCTGACGGATGCTTCACTAGTCAACCAGTCGAATAAAGGAGGACCAAAGTTGAGTATTTTTGAGAAATATGACCAAATCAAGAAGAGAAATCAAACGCTGACAAGCAATGCTTATGCTCGTTTTTGGAAATAGACATCAATGACAAAGAACGGACTTTTGTCTGCATTTGATACAAAGAAGGGTAGAATACACATGATGTTTCTGAAGGCACAAGTGCCTGACCCAAAGGAAATTACTGATTACAAAAGGGCAACGTTCGAGTTCCACACCAGAGATGTGCACCCGACCGATCAAATGGATATGCATAGGAAAATTGGAGAAATGGTTTTCTCCACTTTGGAAAATTCTTCTACTACGGCTGCTAAACTACAAGTCTCTTTGAGCAATTTTCAGACATAGCTAAAGTTAGAAAATATATCATCCTTTGCAAAGGATAACAGAATTAAAATGTTGGAAGAATTGGTCCTCAAGATCGGGTATGACCCCTCGAATGTGAAAGCAGTTGAGGAGATGCTTAAAAATAAAAATGTTGATACAGCATCTCTGAGGAAACAACTGAAACTACCACCAATGGAAGATGCACAGACAAAGGAGATAGCTGAGACTGAAGGTGAGAAGGACGAGATGCTCAAGTTGATCATGGAGTAAAACTCACAGTTGAAAGAGATGGAAGCAGAACTGGAAAGGTTAGTGAAGGAGAAGGAATAGTCAATACCTATGGAGGTCATTCCATTGAGCGTAGTTTCACTCACAGGAGTAAGCACAACATCTACAGCAGAAATTCCCTTAGCAACTCCATTGACAGCTCTGGAAAAGATAGTAGAACTAGCAAAATCCATGGGGGATATGAACTTGCAAGAGACATAAATTAGCAGACTTAAAAAGGAGGTTGAGGACCTTCAGGAACTTAAGTCTTCTTACCAAACCAGCTACTCCATGGAGAGACAAACATCAGACAAGATCAAACAAGAATTGCAGCAGCCCCAAAAGCAAATAGTGGCAGGCAAGACACTTACTGAGGCCAAGGAAAATATATGGATGGATATCTCCAAATCCATACATGAAATATGGTTGATGGTGCAAATCATGTTCAAGCAAAATGAACCAGTACAAAGGAGAAGGCAGGCTATTGAGAAAATAAGAGGACAATTGGGAGAAATGCCCACATAAGCCATTGAGATCATTAAATTCCTGAATTCCAAAACCAGGGAAGAGTTAGAGGATTTGAAGATTGAATACGGGATGGAAACCATCCTCGAAGTCAAGAGGGTTCTGACCAAAAGAGGACTAATGCTATAGTTGGAATAGAAAGTCTAGACTATGTACACAAGAGTGCAAATATTTTTTGGCAAAATCGAAGCTCTGCAGAAGAAAGGACTCCCTGGCTTAAGGGTCCTAAATGACAAGTTAATGACCCTTCCTGATTATAAACAGAATCTAGCCACAGTGGCCAAAGATAGTTAGAATTTTTTTCAATAACATGGCAACATAATGGGCAAGGCGTTCTTAGAAACTTTGCAACCATACATTAGCATACAAAACAAGATCCGATATATTTTCATCGTCAAGCCAAATTTTTCCAAGTACACAGAGATGGATGAAATATACAGAAGATTACTCAAAGTCATCATTCCCAAACATATATGATGGGAAGAGCTATGCAATCTGATCGAGTAGGAGATGAGGTGTCCAAGTCTAGTCAGCAATCCGATTAGACGAAGTCATGCATATGACTCACCAACGGTTTTCCCCAGAAATCATCATGAAGATTTCAACACATCATCAACAGTTCCTGAATTTTTGTATGTTATTGAGTTAGTTAGTTAAATTTAGAATCTGCCACGTCCTAATCTTTAATGACAGGATCATATGTAATTTTTTATTATAAATACTTTGAACTTTGAAGTACGAGGGGTTGATTTTTATGCCCTATAAGCCATAAAGACTGTAATTGTTTATCAAGAGATCTTCTAGTAATACAAAGGGACGTTTCACAGGATTCACGTGTGTTATTCATTGGTGATGTTTATTTTTCTTTGTTAAATGTTTTTCTCACTCAGTCGTCATATTTTTTTCTAATATGATCTTTTAAAAGTAGTGTATGTCACAGGATTTATCTTTTTATATCATGTCTCCAACTTTAAAGATCTAAATGTTTATCTTCTGATGTTATAGCGAAGAAATTCTTAAATGCTTCTTTACTTTAATTGATATTCTCATCTTTTCTTCTATCATCACTTTACTGCCAAAGAATCCAATGAATTCATTACCTTGCCCTGTGAAAAGAAACTTTTTTATTCCTGTTTAGATCTTCATCCTTATAATACAGACCCCATAGCCCAATGGATGCGTAAACCCTATTTCAGCCAACTTTACAAAAAAAAACATTCAATCTTATTCTACTTAACTAGCCTAATATCTCAAAGTTAAAACATATCTAAATCTTATAGAGAGATCCCTCTCTGAAACTGGCAGGGCTAGATTCCTTTTTCGAAGTGGTTGGATAAATTTACCTCGGGAAAATTTCTTCTACCCTGACAACCTCTGGGAATTTACAGAGCGATAACATAGTGGCGACCATACTGGGGAACTGAAAAAACTTTCGATCCCATGATTTATTTTCCCTAGAAGAAAACTTTATTTATGAACTAATCATAAATCTAAGAAAGAGATAATGTTCAGAGGTTGTTAAAAATTTGTACATTGAAATTTTAGGTTCATAAAAATCAAAATTCTAGCTCCTAAAAGAGCTTATACTCGATCTCACCCAGATCCAGAACCTATAGTATCAATTGATAATCCAGAGCAGTTACTCAGAAAGAAGACCATTGTAGAAGGTTCAGAGAGTCATATTCCCCTTCACAGATCCCCTTCTCTTCCAGAGAAACTTGTTGCCCTCTAGTATCTCGAGTTTGACACTACTTTTGAACAAAGCCTATTTAGAACGAAATCTGATAGCTTTGTGATTGAAACCTATTTATATCAAACCATCCTGCCACCCTGAACCCCTGAAATACTATCTCCCAGGGATGAACCTGATCAAAGATTCCTTGAGGAATTTGACAAGATAGAAATTTTGGTAGAAAATCTTGATCAAGCTGTACACCAAGCCCACTTCCAGCAGTCGATCGAACTTTCTTCCATAACTATTGTTGTATATTCTGTAAAACCTCAACCCGCTCACTCTATGTCGGCTAGTCCTTCATCCTCTGCATCTTCTGTCACTTCCTCACCCATCATCTAGGTTGTTGTCCTGCCTGCTCCACCTATCATGGAAGCCAGATATTCTCCTTTGGTGTTGGCCGCACCTTTACACACTATGCCCCAGGACTATCAAACAAGACTTCCACAGTTTGATGGTACTGGGCCCTTGAACGAACAACAACACGTTGATAAAATGAATGACTATTTTGACTTGCAGGAAGTGGATGAAGCTGACGTTCAAATGAGACTATTTGCACAGAGTCTGACTGGGGACGTTAAGAAATGGTACAAAGGCTTACATGTTTCTTATGTGATCGACCTTACCACGTTTCAAAGAAGTTTTCTAGACATATGGGAGGTAAAGAAAAATCCTCTCCAGATCTTGTCAGAATACGAAAACATCAGAAGGAACCAAGGAGAGACAATACAGGACTACTACACCTGCTTCAACAATCTGTACAATGTGATTCTAGCTGATATCAAACCCCCACAAGGTTTGGCATTGATAAAATTCCCTGACAGTTTCGACGCTGATATGTCATATCAATTAAGGGAAAGAAACTCTACCGCTCTGGAGGACATGCAGAAAAGTGCAGTTAGTGTAGAGGCCAACATGTTAGCTAGAAGGGCATGGTAGAGGATGGAAAGGAGATTCATGATTAAAGAGAAACCTACCACATCCTCTTCTGATGCCAAACTGGATTCCTTAAATAGAGAAATGGAAAGGATGATGGAGATACTTACTATAGCTTAAATAAATCCTCCTAGAGAGAACCAAGCTGCTCCACAAATTTGGAATACTAACTTCAAAAGAAATCCTCCTCAAATCAGGCAGAGAGATCCTAGGGATCAAAGGGAACAGAGGGGTCCTCATCAATAGATCAGACCACCCCTACAGGAAAATTATGTTGATGAAGGTGAGGATACAATTGAAGAATTAGATGGCATGCATATAAACCTCATGAGCATTCACGACGATGAATCCATATTCCTCACTTGGGAAGAGCAATAACTTTTCCTTATTTCTCAAACAGAGTTAAATGAGGAAGCAGAGGAAACAGAATAGCAGGATTTTGAAAACACCATTATGGACGCACATAGGCAATACAATCTGAGGAGAAAAAAGACAAATGAAAATGCCCCAAAGAAGGTAACCGAAATGAAGAAAATAGTCAAAACCAAGAATACCTCAGAGCCTTCTACCAAGAAGATCCCTAAGAAAGGCAATGTTGAATCTCCCGCAAAAAGAAACCCTACCATTTTACAAAGATCAATGCAGACTGAGGTTTCATCAACTATTCAACCAAGTACTTATGCCCAGAAAACTATGGTAGACAGATCATAATTGTTGAGCCTAAGAAGAGCACCCACTACTTTCAGCCTTGAAGGGGAATTAGCCAAATTCAAGATTCCCATTCCCCTTTCTGATTTGATGAGTAAGAACACGTACCGATCACAAGTGATCAAAGTGCTGAGCATCAAGACAGAGATAGGCATGAAGGCCTTAACTGTTGGATTAGAAAATCATTCAGGCATAGTAAATCTTATCGATGATCAACCTGAAATCCTATTTTTCCCTGAAGTTGATGGTCAGATCAACATCGGTGTTGTCGCTCCTTTTTACATCATCCTTAATATACAAGAACTGATTATGCACAATGATATGTTAGATTCGAGTGCTTCTCACAACCTAATGCCTAAAGAAGTGATGTAAAAGATGGGACTTGAGTTCACCAGACCCTACAAATATTTTCACTCTTTTGACTCGATCAAAGTCAGATGTATCGAGTTGATCAAAGACTTATGTATCACCCTGGTTCAGAATCCAGCAAAAATCATGGTTATGGATGTTGTGGTTGTGGACATCCCCCCTAAATATGGTATGTTGTTGTCCAGGTCTTGGAGGTCCAAGCTGAAAGGCACTTTGCAGTTGGATATGTTGTATGCCACTATCCTAGTATTTGGACAACAGAGAAGATTGTACAGAGAGACGCTGATGAAATATATGGTTAGCAGCCAAGAAATTCCACATAACTACCCTCTATACTCTGCACACTTCGATATGGATTCCTTCATCTTGTATACGACGGCGATGTGGAAGAACAAATTTCTCAGCTAGAAGAAGATACACTTGATCCGAAATAAGGCCAAGAAATCACTGAGGCAAAAGGAAAGGAAATTGCAATAAGTGAAGAACTGCTAACAAAGTTCTAGAGCATGGACTTCAATGGAGCTGTGAACAAAGAGGGATCTAGAGAAGGAGTTTGGTTTCACAATAACAAATCAAGGTATTCAGAGAGTCATTCTTACAAACTAAATTTTCAATGCACTAACAACATAGCCGAGTACGAAGCTTTGATGCTCGGTTTGAAACTAATAAAGAAGGTTGGTGCCAAACAAATCATGGTAAGAGGTGATTCTGAATTAACTATCAAACAAATTAAAGGTGAGTATGCAACAAAACATCCCAGGCTTAGATATTATAGGAATGTTGTTTTAGATGCCCTTCAATGTTTCACAAAAATCGATTTGCAGGTGATCCCCAGGGGACAAAACATTTTAGCAGATGGGTTAGCTACATCGGCAGCTACATGCAAAATACCTTTTCGTTCCACTTTCCCATACACAGTAGAGGTGAAGTGCAGACCGGTTGTTCCGGACAACATCAGATACTGGCAGGTATTTGGGAACGACGATCAAATTGAAGATTTTATACAATGTAAAAATGATTTCGAGTGTACAAATATAGACTTAGAAAATGATGATGAAGATGTAAGTAATTTTTTTTTTGGGAATCATAGTGTAAACAAAATAGATTCAGAAGAATTAAGTGAAGATGAGGTAGATTATGATGTGTTGCACTTAAAGAATAATGTGTTACCTAGGGGTTTAGTTCTGTTAGAAGACCTATTTTATTTTAATGATGTGGCAAAAAAACCCAAAATTGAAGCCAGTGGTAAAGAGGTTGAGGACTGTAACATAGGGACCGAGGAGAAACCCAAGATGGAAAAACTTTCCAAATCTGTACCCCCCGAGAAGAAACTCAAATACATTGAACTTTTCAAAGAATATGTAGATTTGTTTTCCTGGAGTTATGAAGATTTAAAATCTTACTACACAAGCATCATACAGCATAGGATCCCGATAAAAGAAGAACAAAAACCTTTTAGAAAGAAACTTAGGAGAATCAATCCCAAGTTACTTCCCCTGATAGAAAAATAAATCAAAAAGATGTACGATTCTAAAATCATAGTTCCCTTAAGATTTTCCAAATGGGTTTCAAATTTGGTTCCGACCCAAAAGAAAACTAGAGAAATCAGGCTTTGCATTGATTTCTGAAACCTGAACAAGGTTTCCCTAAAAGACAACTACCCCTTGCCAAAAATGGACCACATATTGAAAAAGGTAGTTAGATCCAGCTGAATCTCCTTACTAGATGGTTTCTCAGGCTATAACCAGGTTCTCGTTCACCCAGATGATCAGGATAAAATAGCCTTCAGAACACCTTGGGGAACCTTCATGTATGTGAAAATGCCCTTTGGTTTGATGAACGTTGGGGCCACTTTCCAAAGAGCGATGGACATCGCTTTTATGTATGAGCTTGGCAGATTTATTTTCATTTATCTAGATGATGTAATTGTTTATTCCCAATCTGATGAAGAGAACTTACAACATCTCAGATGAGTGTTTGAGAAATGCAAGAAATTTGGGATTTCTCTGAATCCTAAGAAAATCCTTTTCGGATTAGAGGAAGGTAAATTGTTGGGACACATAATCTCTAAGGATGGAATTAAGATAGATCCCAATAGAATAGAATCCATTCAGAAACTGGAACATCCTAGGAATATCAAAGAGTTACAATATTTGATTGGAAAAATAAACTTTCTGAGAAGATTCATACCCAACCTGACCAAGCTTCTAAGGAACATCACCAACATGTTAAAAAAGGACACAAAAATAAAATGGAACATTGAATCCAAGCAGTCTTTTGAACAAGTTAAGAATGCACTCACACAGGCTCCAGTTTTGATCAGTCCTGACTTCACCAAAGATTTTTACCTTTTCTCTTTCGCTTCTGAACATACCATTGCAGCAGTATTCTACAAAAAAATAGCGAAGGGTATGAACATCCCATAGCCTTTTTCAGTAAATCCTTAAGAGATGTTTCTTTAAATTACAAAATAATGGAGAAGCAAGATTTTGCTCTGGTAAAAGCCATAAAATATTTTAGAGTCTATATTCTCCATTCCCACACAATTGCTTATGTTTTGAACGTAGTACTAAAGGACATTTTAACTCAGGACAATCCAGAAGGTAGAAGAGAAAAATGGATTGTTTTTATTCTAGAGTATGACATAGATATTAAGCCTACTAAACTGATTAAAGGTCAAGGTCTAGAAAATTTAATGGTTGAATCTAATTTTCATACTTTAGATATTAATTTCTTAGTTGCAGTAGATGAATAGGGAGAGTAGTCGACTCCAAGCGTGAAAGAGGTATTTCTGAAATCTCCATGGTATGAAGACCTTATATTTTTTTTTCATAACTTACAAGCTCCCCCTGGTCTGACAAAAACTAAATCTAGGTTTTTTAAATTGAAAGAATTAAAATTTTGCATTCTAGAAGGCAATATTTATTGGAAGGATCATGGAGGTATTTTGTTAAATTTCCTATTAAAAGATGAAGCTGGAAAATTCTTACACGATTTTCATGCAGGAGACTATGGTGGTCACCTGAGTTGAAAGACCACAGCTAATAAAATCCTCAAAGATGGGTTTTATTGGCCTACACTATTCGTTGATGTGCATAAGAAAGTAACTTCGTGCCATAAATGTCAGGTGTTCAAGGGAAAAAAGAATCTCTTTCCTTTGCCCCTGAAACCCATATCTGTTGAAGCTCCTTTACAGCAATGGGGATTACACTTTATCGGAGAGATACATCCTCCCTCTTCAAGCTAGCACAAATGGATTCTTACTGCCACGGACTATTTCACAAAATGGATTGAATTTGTACCAAGCAGGCAAGCTACTAATTCTGTCATTATTAAATTTCTAGAAAATAATATCTTATCTCACTTTGGGTGTCCAAGAAAAATCATAACCGACAATGCAGTTTCTTTCTGATCTAAGAAGCTCATATATTTTTGCAACTAGTATCATATAACTTTGGGACACTACACAACTTATTACCTTCAGGGAAATGGGCTGGTTGAGTCATCTAATAAAACCCTGGTGAACATTATTAAGAAGAAACTACAAGAAAACAAAAAGTCATGGCATAATAGGCTGGTTTTTTCACTTTGGGCCGACAGACTGACCACTAAGAGGTCAATTGGTATGTCTCCATATCAGTTGGTCTATGTCACTGAAGTAGTTTTTCCTACCTCTTTAGGTGTTCCCATCATGAAAATTCTGCAGGAGATGCAAGCCCAGACGAATGACTCCCAAAGAAGGATAAACCAGATGATCCACTTGCAGCAATATAGAGAAGAAGTATACAAAAAAACTCAGGTTGTCCAGAAGAGCATAAGAAAGATCTTTGATAAAAGAACTAAAGAAGATGACTATGAGCTAGGTGTTCTGGTTCTGAGGTGGGATGCTAGAAATAAAGATAAGGGGAAGTATGGAAAGTTCGACATTCTGTGGAAGGGACCTTACATGATTCAAGCATTCAGAGGAAATAACTCTTTTCTTCTCAACAATAGCAATGGTACCAATCTACCAGGAGGACCTATGAATGGAAGAATGCTGAAACACTATTCACCCCCTCAGTAGAGGCCTTCAGTCACACTTTTCCATTGTACAAATCATTTCCTTTTGCTTACAAGTTTTTGAGTGGATAACTTTGATAAGATGGTTGAATCCCTCAGAGAAGGCTCTAAACCACTTAACATTGTCATCAAAATTTCCAAAAATAAAACAAATCAAACAACAAAAGAAACTATGGAGAAATATTTCAGAACATCAGGATGCAGGATTCTTGGCCCTTCACAAGGAGAGTACCATCCCCAGGTGGATCCACTGTTATAACCCTATAATTTATAGGATCAATTGGTGACTGAAATGTTATCCCTTTACTGTGTTTGGTTTCCAAATAATTTTCCATTCTGTAAATAATTTGAGAAAAAGAAAGAAAAAGAAAATGAGAAAAGAATAAAAGAAGTTGAGGAAAGCCCCATGTAATAATAATGACCTGGTCCATACAGTTTAAGCATGTCCAAGTCCTTTTAAATTGATGTTGATAGGATTAGTGAATAATCTTGGCTAAACTGTTTAATCTTATCCAAGAAGTATAGGTTAGCTAGTGAATAAATTTTAC
>SNQJ01S0143932.1:7642-22117 GCA_010110895.2 Picea sitchensis
TGGAATTGAGCATATATAGTGCATGGCTACCTTTGAAACAAAAGACTTCCCTGGGTTGATAATTTATGTTTCACTTGGTTGTTTAAAATTAATTAAGCAATTATAGTGACCAACAATTACTTGTTGGGATATCACTTTAAGATGTTTAAATATCATTCAACTCTGATATACTTAGTTCATAATCTAGTGTTAGGGGGGAGGATATGCAGATGGTTTCTACTATTTCAGGAATTTGACTTTGAAGTTGTGGTGAAGCCTAGAAGATTGAATACAACACCATATCACTTGTCCAGGATAAAAAATGGAGAAGAGCCCGGTAACTTGGAAGACAACTTTCTAGATGCATAATTGTTTTCAGTACAAATTGCAGATGAATATTTTGTTGGCATTATTGAGTTTTTGAGTGCAAGATTTGCACCAAGAGAATTTACTGCTGCGCAGAAGAAAAAATTGGTGGTCAGAGCTGCATATTATCAGTTGATTGTGAGTCATTTATACAAACTTGGAGTAGACAACATCTTGATAAGATGTGTGATGGAGCATGAAAGACCCATTATTTTTGCAGAAGCACATGAAGGAATTGCAGGAGGACACTACACATGAAAATATACCACCCAAAAAGTATTGTGCGCAGGATTATGGTGGCCAACAATTCATAAGGGTTCAAAAGAATACTGTCAGAAGTGTGATGTTTGTCAAAGAGTTTGGAAGCCATGCAGGAGGGATGAGATGCCATGAGACCACAAATTACTTTACAAGTGTTTGATAAATAGACAATAGATTTTGTAGGTCTAATTAATCCACTAGCAAGAATATCAAGATCCAGATACATTATTACAATGACATAATACTTAACTATATGGAAAAGGAAGCACCAATAAAGGATTGCAGTGAAGAGACTGCAACATTATGTTTATTTGAGAATGTAGTAACAAGATTTGGATGCCCAAGAATATTGATGAGTGATGAGGGGACTCACTTCATCAACAACACAATTGAGGAAATTCTTGAAGAGTTTAAGATATACCACCAGAAGAGTACTCCTTACCACCCACAAGAAAATGGCATATTGGAAGCCTTCAACAAGATTTTGGAGAATGCCTTGACAAATATTTGTAATGTAAACAGAGATGATTGGGATTTGAAGGTACCAATAGTACTTTGGGATTATAGAACTACCTGCAATAAATTAACCGGAAAAACACCCTTTAGATTGGTAAATGGATAGGAGGCAGTAGTTCCCTTAGATTATTTAATACCAAGTCTACACATTGGAACAATCATAGACATGAAATAAAATGGCGCAGCGCAGGAAAGATTGGCTCAACTGATGGAATTAGAAGAAGACAAAATCATGGCAGGTTTCCATCAAGAGGTGCAAAAGGAAAATGATAAAGCATGGAATAACATACATATCAAGAAGAAGAAGTTGAAGGAAGGACATATAGTTCTCCTCTACGAAAGTAAGTATTTGCAGCACCCAGGGAAGCTCTAAATGTATTGGCTAGGGTCATATCAGATAAAGTTTGTCACAAATGGAAGTGTTGTACAACAACAAGACTTAACAGGAAAGGAAGTGCAAGGGATGGTGAATGGTATTCAACTGAAATTGTACAAAGACAATCGACTTACTAACTCTCAATAGTTGCAACGCAACAAGTAGACTTATACATATTGTAAATAGTAGGAGCTAAAAGAAGAAAAAGGAAGATAAAAGCAGAAAAATGAAGAAAAAGCCAAAAAGACATAATTAGGAGGCATAAGTGATTCAGGAATGACATCACGCAACAACTGGTACGACATAATTTGGAAGACTGCGTGCAGGAAAATTACACAATACGCAAATGACCAAAAAAAGTGAAAAAGAAGACAAAACATTAATGACTAGGTCTATAAAAGGGGAAAAGAACAAGCAAGTTCGAAACTTAGTGAATTTTGAGCAATCAAGAATTTTAGAGCGCGAGCAAAAGGTGATCGAAATAAAGGAGAAGTCAATCGATTAAGAGAAAGAATAGTTCGATGGCACCCCCAAAAGTTGGCACTCCCAACAGAATTGGGCGAGTAATCCGAAAGTCCGACAGGAAGAAGGAACAAATGGAAGAACAAGAGAAATTTGTAGAGCTGGAGAACGTAAGAACATCTGAGACTAAATCAATCAGTCCCACCAGAGTAAAGGAAGAACAATCAATAGCGGAACAGATGGAAGCAGGTCCAAGCACATAAAACCCTAATGGTAGTGTGAACCCTATTTCCAAAAAACCCATAGAAAAGGACAAACAAAAACTCGGAGAAGAATTCGAGGGCCAATAGGAAATGGAGGGAGAGGAAGAAGAAGAACCCTAGGATGAAGACAGAGAAGAAACCATAGCCATAGGTCAAAAGAGGAAAGCACCAAACGTGACGGAAATCACATTACCCCATCTTCCTGACGTTGTAGTCACAATGGAAGATATGTTAGGGAAGGTGTCGAAACTCAAGCATGCATACCATGATATCATTGATACAAAAAAGTTTCCAAACTTCGCGCAAGAAGTATACCTAGAGGACAGGGGGGAGGTAGGAACCTAGGGAAACCCATTATGGATCTTGCATAGTCGGTCACATGTCTTTATAATTCGGGCGAGATGAATCTGTTGGATATACCACATTTTGGGCGTGGTAAAAATGTGGGACTGTGCGTGAAACAATTATTGGTCGTATCATGTGGATGGATAGGCCAGTCCCCATCGACGTGGATCTCATAGCAAAGATCACATGATTTCCTACCAATAGAGTAAATATGAAGGACTACCTGGAAAACAAAGCCAGGGATAAATAGATCATAGAGGAAATAAAAACACAGTTCAGGACAAATAGGGGAACCCGGAGACTCATCATCAAGGACATTAACGATCAAGAAACAAGGTTTTCTACAAAATTGATGGCCTGCAAACTGTTGAGAAAGTGCAGAAAGGAAGAAGCCCCAGTAGGAGTGATAGCAGTAGCTGCGTAGTGCGCAAAAGTCATAGTTTTTGGAGAATAGTGCAGCAAGCGAGGCAAAAGAATGCACCACATTTTGAGGAAAAGCAATGTGCACGGAAGGATTTGCGGAAATCCAGCACAAAAGTGGACAAACCTATCCTAGTTAGGGTTAGGTTTTTGGGATGTATTGTAAGGGTTTCTAACCCATTTTTGTAATATAAATAAGGGGTATGAGGTAGATTAGGATATCATCAGAGAATTATCTAATATTGAATTGTTAGTGCGACAAGCCTGTTGTGGAGAACCTTTTTGGATTTTTGGGATTGGAAGTTTGTTATGAGAGTTGTAGAGCTCAGATGAGGTCGAAGTAGCTTAGGGTCAAGTCACAAGCTATTGAGATTGGTATGATCTTGTTCCAACTCACTACTCCCTACTCTATTGTAATGCGTGCAACACCCTTTTTATGAATAAGAATAAAGAAGAAGAATATCTTTGTGGACGTAGCCCCAAGGGGGGGTGAACCACAATAAAACCATGTGTATAATGTGTTATGTATTATTATTTATGCAATATCTTTGAATGGTTAGATAGATGAATGGATGATTTACTTACAACGCACACTAGATTAAATATGCAAATGAATGAATGAATGAATGGATTTGATGAGTAGTAGAATATAATGTATGATTAAGTAGAAATCAGAGGAAGTAAGAAAGAACATTCCTCAATCCCTTCCATGATTGCAGACATCTGCGTTTTGCAGTCCCCCATAAACCATCTCGGGTGAGACTGTGTTGTGCATGCATTCCGGGTTACCAGAAGTGTCGATGGTGATAAGGATTTTGTTGGAGAACTAAGGTAGAACCCGGGTCAGCCCATAAGTCCAACAACCCCCATTATACTTTTCATATTCACAAAACTACTCCATATGGGGAGTCATATGAAAAGAAGCACCTAAATCGATCATCCATACATCACGATCTGGATGTGTTCTTGAATATGATAAATACACATCCCCTCCTTCCTTTGAGAAGGTCTTCCCTTATGTGGAGTGAAAATCATCACATCCTTTCCCTCTCTCAATAGTTTTAGATCTACAATCCCTTTTGTAATGCCTAGTTTTACCACATTTCCATCATTTCCTTGCATATTTTCTTGGAGATTTAGATATATCACTCAAGGACGCAATTTTATTTCTATTTAGGGAACATTCTCTTACAGATAAGGCATTTGTTCTCTAACTATCCATGGTTTTCCTCCTCATTTCTTCCAACAACAAGGATGAACCACATCATCGAATTTTAACGTGGTTGCATTATCCCAATAGCTAAAACCAAACTATCCCATGAATCCGACAAAGAACACAGTAAACTAATGCACTTGTATTCATCAAAAAATTTCATGTCAACAAACAACAACTGACTTAACACAATATTGAAGGAATTTAAATTCTTTTTCACTAAGTCTCCATCGTTCATCCTAAAGAGGTACAACTTCTTCTAAAGGTAAAGTTTTGTTTACCAAAGACTTAGACTGATACAAAGCCCCTAACTTATCCCAAAATGCCTTGTTTGTAGCTTCTCCCGAGACTTTCAGTAACATTGAATATGAAAGTCACAACCAAATTTTCCTCTTTTCCTTCCTATCCAACTTCATCCAGTCTTTTTTCAACATACCTATAGGTGCAGTACCAGGATCCACAACAACTCACTATTCTTTATCTACCAAAATATCCTCCATCTTCAGCTTCCAAAGCTCAAAGCTTTGCCCATTAAATTTCTCTATCTTGATCTTAGAACTGCTCACCATTATCTTTGACTACAAGAATCACAACGATAGAGCTCCCAATAAAACTAGGTTTATCACAAACCCAACATAATAGAACCATTAGCAACAAAGGCATCCCCCTACAACCAATAATTGCTTTGATACCAAATGTGAGTTTTAAACCTTTACAGTATAGAAATGTACATACAAATTCTTTATAAAAAATAAAGAAAACAATAGCAATCACACATAGTACTCAGAGATTTACCCTAGAAACCCTTAACTGGGAAAATTGACAAATATTTTGAGTTTCACCTTTAACTCTCATTGTATTAGCTTCACCATTTACAAATAAAATATGTATGATCAAGCGACATCCAAAACCTTAATCCATTGACCTAGATTAGATTACAACCTTAATTCCTTAACCAAAATTAGAAAACCATGGGCCAAAAAAACGTGTGCCAAAACCATCGAAAATGGACCCAAAAACTATCCATTTTTTTTCAGGGGCTTTGCCTGCCCACTATGCCCGATGCAACGTATAGTACATGGGGATAATTGTGCAAAGAATATAACACATACCCAACAAAGGAGTCATTGAGATTTTCAACACATGAGTAGAAGATTGTCCATGAACCAAGGAATCTACAAAGCTTGTTAATGAGTAAGAATGCATCCAAATCTCATTCGAGAGTGCATAGCTTACCCATTGTAATAATTTCCCGAGCAAGAAGCAAATCCCATCAAATGTTGTTTTTCCCATTTGGGTTTCAAGGAAAAAATATGTGTCTATGGTGCATTAAAAACTTCTTTGTTTGATGAATTGTTGTGATCGAGTGTCATGTTTTGGTAATTGAATGTAAATGCCATCACCATTTTCTTTATTCACTACAATATTGAAATCCATTGCCTTGATTGTTGTTGTGTTGCATTAGCGTTTAGTTACAGTTTATTATTATTTCCGGAGTTGTTTCCCTTTGTTTACTTAAAGCTACAACCCAAATCTCAATTATTTGATCATTGGTTATTTAATTGACAAGCTACAATGCTAAGTTGATTGGCATGATCATTGGTAATACTTGTGCTCTATCTATGGAAAATTAATTAGTGCATTAATCACTGATTGTCTAGGTTGGGGAAGTGAGATTACAACAATGAAATCAACCATTGAATTGAGGATTAATATTTCCAATTCATTTTGATTGGCCTCGCCTATAATGGATGGAAGCACCCACATACCTTCAATAATAGTGAAATCATTTGCATTAACAATTGCTTTGATTTTTGGGTTAATATATTTTCTTGAGTGTTGCATGGGACCTTTAATACAACACAATCAACCTCTTAATTGAACCATTGCTTACACCCATAGTTCTATTGCATCTTTAGTTGAATTGATATAAAGTATGTGTCTTTGTGTTGTGTCATTATGTAGGTACAATGCTATCCTTGATTTGATAGAGTAGTTAGTTTGACAAGTCATTGGGTTTCTTGTATATGCCTACTATGCAAACTATATACACAACATTGTGTATAACAGTTGAATGTTGAAGACTATAAGAATTGATGTTAACTACAACTAAATGTATGGGGGTATATAAATGCATATTGAGTGTGCTATAGGATCGATTCCTGATTCGTGAAGCATTGTTTAGGCACATCTCAAGACCATAATTTCCCTTCAACTGTCAATTTTTTTTTATATACTCTCACATTGGTTGTGTTATAGAGAAGATCACATTGGGTGTGTTATAGAGAAGATCACAACTATAATTTGGGAACAAATTTGGTGATCCTATCTTAAATAAATATTTAATTGGCATTGCATTGCAAGCAAGAAAATGACAAACCAAATCAAGACAAAGCCATCCTCTCATGCATGTTGTTTATTAGTAATTAAGAATATTTGCACTCAAATTTACACCAAAAAATAAAGAACAAAATTCAGTTTGGGTAGAAGATCTATGTTGGTGAAATTAGTGACTTATAAATCCCTCACTTATGGATCAACATATGGGTAAAAAAACAACTGATTTATATCTATATTATATTTCCAAAAAAAAACTTATGGAGAAACCCCAAGGACTTCCTTGCATTTCATAGATGATTCCCGTGTAAACCCAAGAAAAAGCCCTAAACACTTCCCTGCATTTCATAAATGGTTCCCTGTAAACCAGTCATGCTAAAGAGATATTTATAAACATTTCATAGATGATTTCCAGTGTAAACCCATCATGCTAAAGTGATATTTATAATCACTTTTGACACTTCTGGGTACACACTCTTCTGGTGCCCCTGAGAGAATCAAGATTTCCTTTCTAATCCCTTTTTATTCTTTGAGACTATTCTCAAGGAAACCAGCCACATCATTCTCCAGAAGTCGAACCGCAACATCAGCTAAAAGATGAAGTTCTGGAAATAGGATTTCAGAATTAGCCTTCTGACTCTCCGTTTCGAAAGGGCTCTGGCCGGTCTCAGAGACCAAGCTCTGATTCCTCTTGCTAGCAGGCGGATGGCAGGGCCAATCTGAACTGCCCTTCATTTCCTCATCAAAGCACGACCTGTCCTGCTCAAGAGCTGATTTTTGGCCCCTTCTCCCTTCTCTCAATTTAGATCGTTGCTTCTTCTCACAAAAACTCTCAACTCCGACTGAACTCTCATCCGCTATACCCAGAGGCCCGCGCAAGAACTGACCATCGGGGCTGGAATCACCATGCAAATTATCTGGCATTGAATCTGAACTCGTCCCAGATGAAGATGCATGATGTTGAATTACTGATAGTAGTGCGAACATTGCCGAATTACGATTCTCCGAGGTACCAACCTCTGCAATTGAATCTCGAACTGGCGAGCACTTGTCCCTGAAATAAGCCCTGGATTTCAACGGATTTCCTTCAAAAGTTCTGCAAGGTCTGCTCAGGGGAGAATCATCGATGCATTGCTTTCCTTTTCCCTTGCAAACAACGTTTGGAGAGGACCCGTCCGCACGAGTGACGATTTTAGGTACCCAAGAGAATTTATCTGCATTAGCCTGGATTTCTCTCATCGTTAAAAGCTTCTTGCGAGCTCCGCTCCATTGCCAAATACAATTGGAGTTTTCCATTGGGTACTCTTCCCTGCAACACCACTGAATTTCGCTCATCTTTAAAAGCTTCTTACGAGCTCCGCCCCATTTCCAAATACAATCGGAGTTTTTCATTGAGTACTCTTCCATGCAACACTAACACAGACTTCCGCAAAGATCAGAGCCCTCAAATAGGCGTACAAGGGCCGAGCGAAGGCTTAAATTGCACTAGCTGATAAAAACTGGATCAACAGACGATCAAAAGGCACCAAATTCATTGGCCCAAAAGAGAACCCAGCATAAAAAATCGATGGACGAGGCAGATAGCGCCCAGTAAACTCTAATTTAGCGCCCAGTAAACTGTAATTTAGATGAGGCAGATAGCGCCCAGTAAACTCTAATTTAGGTGATGAACAAAGGCACAACTAGATAGATGAGGCAGATAGCACCTAGTAATCTCTAATTTAGGGATTTTTAATCGAGGCCATGCATTCGCTTTCATCTTTATACCATTGCATGGCTAGGATAGTTGGGTTGTGTGGGAGTGATAAACCATTGCATGGCTAGGATAGTTGGGTTGTGTGGGAGTTGTGTGGGAGTGATAAAACAATTGCATGGCTTAGTTTTTTTAATAATTTCGAAGAACAAAAATTAAATATAAAAATATGAATATTTTTTTTAGTAATATTATTTTATTTATTTATTTTAGAAATATAAAAACATTTTGATTTTTCAAAATAAACATGAAAATGTCTATTTTTATAAATATTATTGGAGGACTTTGTCAATCTTAATTATTACTATTTTAGAATAGATTTAGAAAAATTTTAATCATTTTTTTTAAAATTAATTTTAATTAAGTTGAGAAATGTATCATCACTTCAATAAGAATATATACTAGCACAGCTGCAAAGTGGTTGGTGTTGCAGCTGGTGAGAAAGTTCTGTGAATTGAAACTCGCACGTGAAACGCACATAGAGCTGTGGTTAACTAATGCATTAAAAAATACAAGGAAGTTATGAAGAGTAAATCACATTCATTGATTTGAGAGGACGACTAAGAATATTCTAGCATTTTTAATTGTTAACCATCATATTAGAATTTTAGATTAAAAGGTGATTAATTGTGCCCATCTCCAATAGGTATACGCCTTTCGACATAAATATCTCTCAATTATTAATATTTTAGAATAGATTGATAAAAAAATTAGTTATTTTTTAAAAATTAATTTTAATTAGGTTGAAAATTTTACCATCACCTCAATAAAAATATATAATATGAAAGTCTACTTTATTGAAGGTTCTCATAATCATAATCATATCATAACATGGTTTGGTGACTATGGATAATTACAAGTCCTAAATTCCGACAATAAAATGTTTTAATCTAAGATTTTTATTCAACAATGTCAATCCCTCAAGGTAAAAGTGTAATAATACCTAAAGCCTCAAGGGAAAAGTGTAATAATACCTAAAGGTTGATAATCAAAGAAGGTAATCCAGAGAAATTATAACCATCTTTTTCGAGAAAAAAATTAGATGTAATAAAACCTAAAGATTGAAAATCAATTGAGAAGAAGGTAATCTAGAACAATTACAATAACATAAATTAAATTAATAATAATAATATTGTTATTTTTTTTAAATGAAGATGGTCATTGTTTTTTTGAATGGTTGAATTGAAAATTTGAAAAAATAACAACTTAAATTATTTTTTTCCATATTTTTTTGTAAATTTTATCAAATCCGCAAATAAATTTGTAGCTAATATAATAATATTAACGTTAGATATCTTATATATTAATTTATATTTATTACCTACACTAACCAAAGTACCCAACTATCCCTCTGAGGATGTGATGTTGATATGGATTAAACACCAACCCGAATGAAAATATTTTCAGTTAGCAAACCCTTGGGTGCACTGAAGAGATATCATAAATCTGAAAATTCATATTTAAAACAAGAAACTAATGTTTCCATTTTGTTCAATGAATATAAGATCTCCAACGTCAATACTATTATATTAGTTACAAATTCATTGGCGGATTGGATAAAATTCCAAAAAAAATATGAAAAAAAATAACTTAAGTTGTTGTTTCTTCAAATTTTCAATTCTCAATTCAACCATTCAAAAGCACAATGACCATCTTGTGAAATTATAAAAGTAATTAAGTTTGTAGTTAACCTTGGTTTATTAAGTCAAACATTATAAACTTCAACCAAAACAAATGATTGTTACAAAAATTTATGATGAACTCCATATTCTAATTAAAAATGCGTTAAAATCTTCCATGTACATATTATAATAATGAAACCAACCCACCTTAAATTCTCAATTTTAGTAAAAAATAATTCTATATGCATTATTCCAAAAAGAAAAAACCCCACATTAGGTTCTCAAGTCTAGCCAAGCATTGCCCTATATGCATTATTCCTTATAGAGAAAAGACATTTTAAATCTCCATGCTAAATAAATGCATGTCCAATTTATATTACCATCTATTTTTGAATATGTTAACTATCTTCAAAACATTTTACTAATAATAAGAGATGATCTAAAAAAATATTTTAAAATAATTCAAAAAATAAATATATCAACTATTTTCAAAACATTTATTAATAATATGAGAAAGTTTAAAGAAAAATATTTTTAATAATTCACAAAATATTATATAATAATATAAAATTAATGAAATACAAATAACTTGGTAACCACAAAAGTAACACTTAAAAGTAAACCCTAAAAGCTAAGTAACACCTAGAAGCAAACCCTTAAAATTGTGACTAAGGTGAATGATCAACGGTGAATCAATGATCACAATGAAGAATACCTTATATCATAAATATATGATAACATGTATAATTTATAGCACTTAAATTGGTTCACGAGTAATAAGTGGTTCAAAACATTGTAGAAAGCAATTTAAATTTCATGGAATGATTAAGTGCATTCTCTGTTACACAGTTGTTAGAGTTAACAAATGTCTCCACAACATTTAACTCAATCTGATACAAGTACCACCCTTAAACAAGAGGAGCAATGTTAATTAGGCATCATCTATGTTTAAGAATTATAAAAGTGTATAGAGTTGCAAAGGTTTTATGATTTGTTCATGCTTTTAATTATTTAATTGTCATTTTAATGCATTGAGTGTTATTAGAAGATTATCGGTTTAACATTTTTATGTATTGTTAATTGTTAAAAGTTTTAATAAAATAGTGTATAGAGTTGCAAAGGTTTTATGATTTGTTCATGCTTTTAATTATTTAATTGTCATTTTAATGCATTGAGTGTTATTAGAAGATTATCGGTTTAACATTTTTATAGCCGCAGTTAATTGTTTTAAAAAGTTTTAATTAAAATTAAAAATTTCAAAATAATTTTATTATTTAAAATTAAATAGGAATAATGGAAATAATGAAATCTTTAAATAAACTCTCTTTGCTATTTTGAGATTAAAGGTTATAAGATTCTTTATAGGTCTATAAAGATTTTTATGGAATATTGAAAGTTTTAAATTTTTAAAAGTAATTTTATTTTCTTAATGTTATATGTAATGATTTAAAAAATAATTCAACAACATTTCTACTTATTAAAAAGTTTATCAAATGTGTTCATATCTATTGGATGTACTTAAAAATTTAATTTTTTAAAAAATATTTAAGGTTTTAGATAAGATTTGGGATACGGGAGTGAAACAAGAAGTGGTGGAGTAAGAAGTGTAATTTTAAAAAACTTCCGAGTGATTCTAAGAGAGTTATATATATATATATATATATATATATATATATATATATATATATATATATATATTTTGTAGAAAATAAAATATATTTAACTAGTGGATTATAATTGAAGCATCAACCATCAACCATTTAATACACATATAATGTCAATCATCTAGCAATTGTAACTTATAAAATTATCATTAAATGATTAACTTATAACATATAACATTTGTCAACAAACTATAATAATAATATCAACTGTGAAATGAATTAGAGTATCGTATTCATCATCAAAGAGTTGTAATTAACAATTAAAACTTCAAAGTTCAAATTCCAAACTTAAATTGCCATATAATGTTTACAAAATAGGTCACAATCCTTAATGTTGAATTTACGCTTTGTGAATTCAAGTGTTACCTTCACTATTGTTAGTGAGCACATCTGGGATTGGGTTGTATGGCCATAATCCTTTACACTAGAGTTGTTAAATTTTAGTTTCTAGGGTTTTGGCTACATTATAGAGTTTGAGTTTAAGAGATAATTGTTTATAGGGGGTATAGTACATGATTGTGTTATTTTTAGCATGTTTTTAATGATTTTTTGTGTATTTGCTCATAGTGGTGAATTTCAATTTTCCTCGATTCATATAATTTTCATTAATACTATTTTGAGTAGGCGACATGTGGCATAAGAGAATAATGACATTTGGCGTATTTTTGATGGTTTAGTGGACTTGTCTTTGGTTTGGTGCAATTATATTTGTTGGGAGTCCTGAAAATTGCTAAGCCTACTGAATTTTGGATGGGATGTCAAATTTTATTTTCTTCATGTGAGGTTAGATGAGGTTGGAACCCATCTCAAATATCTTGAAACGATTAATGATAATATAAAAAATTTAAGTAAAAGAGTAGAGAGGGAAATATCAAGAAAATGGAAACTTCTACTTTAATATTTTTCTATTATCATTCTAGGAGCACCTCAAAAACCCTAGGAGCATGCTCTCCAAAAATTTTCTTGGGAGGGAGAAAATCAAAATCATTCATGAGGGAACTTTTGGAACGTTCCCTCTCAGAACATTCTTCAAGAGCACAACATTGGGAGGGGGGGTGCGAAAACCCCCCCGCGGCTTAGGTTTTAGGTAGATTTTAAGGGTTTATAGTGTTTAAGAACTAGTACGAATGTCAACAATAAAAATTGCATACCGACCAACTAGGTAGGTCCTTGATCCAATTTCTAGGTTAATGTTCGATTTTCTACAAGGTATCAAAGCCCCAAGCGATCAAGATTTATGGTCATTTATCACAAGTGTGGCTATAGGATAGGCATTGAAGACACAGAAAATCCATAGTTTAATAGTAAAATGGAATAGATTCTTGTCATGAAAAGTGCAAATATCTCAATGGGGTAAAGTAGCACATTTAGTAGGAGATTAGTTTAATTTCGAAAATTACAACACAAAAATAATAGTTCATGTACAAGATAATAACAAAATCAACATTGAATCTATTGCATGTATCATAACAAGGATAATGATCTATATAAAAAATAATAATAATAAACATTATTTTATGGTAGAGATTTTTTTGAGGTTTTTTTGGTACACGAGTGTACCCAATGCACTCCACCAACAAGTTCGAGTTGTCGGTGTAGGAAAAAATGAACATTTTAAAGGTGTTTGATAAAATTCAACTTCATTGATTTCATTAATGTGCAAAAATGAAAGAAATCTAGGAGAAACAAATGATGCAAACTTATGAATTCACCTTATTGAGAATTATCACTTTGAAGCAAGGAAAATAAAATCAAATTGGAAGAAACTCCTTTTAGACCATGCACACAATGACAGTCAATAAAACAATCATATGAATCTCCTAATATGTAAACAAGTTAGTTTTCAATACAATAAAAAGATTTGAAAATACCATTCAAATGCACATTTTAGTGGAGATAAAGAGAACTTGATGCTTCACATTAATGAAAAAATTGGAAAAATAAGATTATAAACAACATAGAGGACATTGTACTAATGGACTTTGAGCTCTCTATCAAAAGGCTCCTATTGTTATAGAAATTTTTGCCACACCCTATGCATCATGCTTTGGTGGCCTTCCCTTTCCCTTTGTAGACTCAATTCCCCCATTTTTCTCAATCCAAAGTAAAAAATTCAAATTTTTGTGCATATACTCGGGCTACAGTTAGACAACTTGTGTATACGTAGGTTGCTCCATTACACCCTACGTACATCAGGTTGTGTGCTCAAAATTAAAAATGTTTTGGGTTTTTCATGCCAAGTCACGTGATCCATAACCCTTGGCCTTTCATATGCTGGAAATAATCTGAATCGATCCTTCAATTCCCTTTGGAGGCTATAAACTGATCCATATACAAGCCTTGAAGAGAGAGATAAAAAGTTGAGAGAAATTACACTCTAGATATTTTTTTCCGCATATTGAGTCTGCATCCCTTTGTCCTTTAAGTATGAACTTCCCTTATGTTCATCCCCCAAGATCTCCCCGTTTTTTGAAGGAAGAACCCAATTATTCCTAAAACATATGAGCTTGCCTTGTGGAGGATTGAAGTGGTGAAGGCCTAGGTGGAGGCACATAG
Organism: Picea sitchensis; assembly: GCA_010110895.2. Lineage (NCBI taxonomy): Eukaryota > Viridiplantae > Streptophyta > Pinopsida > Pinales > Pinaceae > Picea > Picea sitchensis. The sequence continues at coordinate 21,776 of SNQJ01S0143932.1, forward strand.
TTTCTCGGTTTTGTCAAGTGTTGATACAGAAGTTTGTCACCTATGTACTTCTTCTTATTATATTAATAGAAATACTATTTTCTCATCCAATTATATGTTGCAAATATTTTTATTATTTTCCATGGGTAAATTTGTTGTACATGTTGATGGACTATGCTAGCTTATATGCTAACATTTCATACAGTTTCAATATGCTTGTGTATCTTGGATGTTGAGGACAAGTTGTAGGTATCAATCATTGGATCGTGAGCTTAACAATGGTCTCCTACAGACGTCCAGAAGAGGTAGGCTTCTATCCTTTCTTTTGTTGGCATTTCCATTTGTCTAGCGTACTTGAGATTA
>SNQJ01S0143933.1:0-11934 GCA_010110895.2 Picea sitchensis
GGGAAACTAAGGCTTTGTTGGAGGTACCTGTAGTGTTGATCACTCCAAGTTGTACAAGCTTATCTTCCTCTCTAATCAAAGCACCACAAAAGGACTCAAGAGAGGGTTTTTGATAAGCTTTCCCTAGAGCCTCTCTCATGGCATAAAAGGTAGATACAAACACAACGCTCTTCCTCCATTGTTATCTTACATTCTACACATAAAATTCTAGAGTGTTTTAAACTTAGATAGATAGTCTCCAAGGCAAGAAAAATCATTTGGACTCAAGGTCAGTACTTGATTTTCTAACTGTTGTTCTCGAATAATATTGAGTTTACGAAACACAGATTCAATCTTTTCCCAAGCTTCTTCGGGGTCATCAATTTCTTTAAGGTGGAACCTTAAATCATGAGAGATGGACATTCTGATTAGTCCACATGCTTCATCACTCATATTAGCCCATTCGGATTTCTTATCATCATCAGTGGGTTATTTTTCCTTTCCCAAGGTAATCCGGTACAATCCTTTACTTCTTAATAAATCTTCCATATGAGATTTCCATTGGAAGTAGTTGGTGCTTGTAAGAAAAACATTACTTGTAGAAGCCATATTAAATATGCAGATAATATGGATTTAAAAACTAAGACTGATGATCTGGATGGAAAAATCTCAAAAATTTATGCGGTTTTAAAAAAAACGGCACGGAAAAAAGACTTCGGATGTGAGAGTTATGCCCTTTTAAAAAAAAGGCATAAACGATAACCAAATGACCACGTGATAGTGTAAGTTGCTTTATGAAGTGACCCACTTTTATAAAGAGAAGTGAAGATCACTTTTACAATGAAGTTACTTTATAACAAAAAAACTTCATGCAAAATAAATAACTCTAAAATAAAATATTAAAGCTACTTATAGTGATTCACTTTTATACTTTAAGTGAAATACACTTTACAATTTTAGCATGAACTTTTTCAAAAAAGGTAACAAAAGAGAGACTTGAACTCAAGACCTCTTACTTAATAAGGCAACTTTTAACCAAATGGTATAGCAAAACATATTGTAATGTTCAGAAGGAGGATTGGGGCTATTTTTGTTGTGGAAGAAGACCTTGGAGAGCATGCTAAAAAAAAACTCTTTTCACACAAGAAAAAATTGTTGCTTCTCGATGACAACAAGGGTTAGATCTCGATTAACTTACCCGAAAGATGCACATTTTCCTATCTGTTTCTGATTAGTCAAGATCGCACTGGGCATGGGCAAAGAGAATACGCATATCTCAAATAGTAGCAACTCGGAAATAAATAATACAAAACCGAAATAAAACCAAAATACTACTTTGCAAAAATTTAAAAAATGCGTATTCAAGCTTTATACCTCTGGATCTGACTGTAATGGTCGTATATTGGGCAAATGGAAACCTTTTTGAGTGAAACGAAAAATGTTCCTGAATGAAACGAGTGCTACGGATGCAATGGAGTAGTCCTCTCAGTCCATAAATGTATGGAAATGACAGAAAATGGATACGAGTAAACTCGACTTCACGATCTCGATCTACAACAGGAGCAGGTCTTCAAATAGGCTCTGATACCATGTTTGAAAACACATGTATTACAACAAAGGATGAACACCTTTAGTAACCACTCACATAACTAGATCAAAGATCAAATTACCAATGTTTGCACGTGGTAAAACCCTACGGGGAAACATCCACGACCCCAGCCAATGTGACCACTAGGAGTAGTTTATTAATGCAAAAGAAAAAGATTATAGAGAGATTTTACAATAGATTTTCTCACAATTGATCATCGGAAAATGACCCTCCATTATATTTAAATAGAGATCATGGACCAATCGGGTGTTAAGCCATGTATCAATGGTCGTTAATATCGAGGAGAGTATGAACTGTCAGATCACTCTATGTCGGGAACATATCGTGACCATCGGATTTCCTAACTACAAATGCATACTAATGCATACTAAAGAAACACACTAAGAAACAAACTTTTACCCAATGACACATTAGACCAAGTAGATATTAACTAACTCCTAAGTGTCTAAATATCCTAACAACGAGCTCATTGATATTGCAGTGCCTACCAACCTGAGAAGATGAGTAAAACCACCCTTGACCCCAATGTATTTTAGGAACTGCCTATGTGGTGGCTTCGCTCAGACTAGTGTCAAACAACACTTGGGGAAATATGTCACCTTTTCTTCCACTTTGATTCAAGAACTCATCAATTCATGCACAACGAAGATGCAAATAAATAATCAATAATATTTTCAACAAAGTAAGTTGCAGATTCAAAGGCATAGCTCATGGTTGGATCAACAACCATTGAGGTTTACCTATTGGTACTGTGACTATTGACTCAGGAGGGATACCGGGAAAAGGAACACAAGATCAACTTAAATTGATGAATATGGGATAAACTATGTTTAAGCTCATGTTGGTTGGTCCTTATCTAAATCATGGGTCACCACTTGTGGGTGAGTCATGCTTTCATTTGATACAGTCTATCAGGGATACCACTAGGGCATCCAAAGTGCTAGAAGAAACACTTGGAGCTTGTTGTTGAAGTTTCTGAAATGAAATTGTTAACTAATCATTTTAGATATCAACAAAACATGATTAACATAATTTGGATAAATAATTATACCATTAAGGTATTATATATTTATTGTATGACTTCACTGAAAATATATAGTCCATAGTTACTTTTTCCATCCCGTGACTTAATTTCTATACATGATGACTACATTGGCGAGCATTGGTGAATCTAGACAAATGCATACTACTGGAAAATCGACCTTCTATTACAACAAGAGGAAGAGGTTTTGTAATTGAGACAAAGTATAGAGAAATCAAACACCATCAGTCGGTCTCCTCAGTTTAGAAACAAGAGAATGATAATTTGAGAACCCAATATACCATGAAAAAGGATTTGGATATTTTTATGTCAAGGAATAAGGATCCACTAGAAGTAGTATTGATCCAACTGTTGCATCCATGACGAAAGAGAGATCCATCATCTACTGATATTGATCGTGAGACAAATCGTCAATCTCCATGCCACAAAATGTATTCACAGGATTATATTCTTGTGAGAGCAGTCCACCTATGACAGAAGAAGAAAAGCGTCTGGACTTACAAGTTGTGGTGGAGATAACTGTGTATAACATCAACGCCACCAACATGCACCTCCACACAATCCCTGTTGCCACAACTGTAGCCATATCTTGCTCTTTTTTATGCAACAGGATTTTGTGAGGAAAAATCAAACTCAAGATCTTAAGGAAATGAAAGAATACCATCATACTGAACATTGGGATTGGGATTGGTGAGAGTTTTGGTGGAGTGCAAGCCTCCCTCCTAAGGTAACAAAAAGATGGTGGGATAGGGAAGGAGAAAATGTTGGATTCGATGGAGGACACTGGGTGTTTTTTGCTGAGGCCATTACTGCCATGTGTTGGTTGTAAATTACTCATGGAAATTTCACAGTTGCATGGCCTCCAGATCTTGCATTGCTTTCCATAATTATGATACCACATTTTCCATCTCTAGTATTGATGGTTATAGTCAAATATTACACGTTTGCTCCATCTCAGTGCAATATGAACTATTGCATAAATATTTGAATTGTGATTCATGCATCAATGAAAGAGCATTTTTCAAAGTTAACTCATACTCTATCAACGGGCTATCAAAGGAGCAAGTTATTAACGGGAAAGTTTCAATTTTTTTCGGTGGAAATTCCAATTAAATATGATCGTGATTTTGGGGAAGTTACAATTTCCTCTTTTGATTCTGAATTTTGTGGGTGAGTAAATCTAGAATGAGATTGAGTTTTATGGAAAATTAATTTGTGGTTTAAGGAATAAGTTAATGTTGTATTAAATAAAAAAAAATTAAGTCATAAAATAGTGTGTCATTTTCAAAATCTAGCATGCAAGGCATAGGTTGCAAGTTAACCAACCTACATTTCACAATGAATATAATATCGATCATTTTCAAAATGTAATATGGAATACATAGGTTGCAGGTTAACCAACCTACACCCCACAATGAATACAATATCCAAACACCACCAATGATGTGACAGAAAAACACCACCAGTTATGTATTTTAACACCGTTAGTTAGTTTTTTTATTGTAAAATAACTTCTATAAAAATCAAAGATCAATCTACAACCTTAGGACTATTTTATACAACTATTTATTGTAAAATAATTTCTATAAAAATCAAAGATCAAGCTACAACCTGAGGACTATTTTAAACAACTATCATTAGCCCTTCCAAACACTAGAGTAAAAGGTGGTGTAATTAATTAATATATATAGAGATAAAAATATCTTAGACTTTCTATCTTAAGGATACAACCTAGGAATGCAGAGGATTTAGTTTGCCTTGCTCTTTCATGGAGAAATCCATCTATGAAATGTTTAAGATAGTTACAGGTTGATAATAAAATTCATCTGTTAGATGTTTAAGGTAGTTACATGTTGATAAATTTGACTTGTACAGGCCCTTTGTAAATCCAAAATATTGATGATTAATTCTACTGACTTTGTTGTAACACAACATCTTTCAAGTTGTTTGTTGAAGAAAAATGAAGACTATTTATGCAATAAATTTTCAACCATCAGTATGGGCAATGCATATACCTAGTTCATCGATGCCTACTACTTACAACATTTTACATCCTCTGCATTTCTAGTTGATAGAGCCCATGATACCACCTAAATCTATATGCCCTATGCACTCTTTGAACTTCATTCATGGTGGTAGATAATGTGGTGCCATTTCAAATATATTACTCTCGAATTTATTTTTTATCTTTATCAAATAAACTTGCACATTCGAAGATTTAAATTCTATCAACATACTTTTTCATTAATAAAAGAAAATAAAAAATCATGAAATATTAAATTTAGCAATATATATATATATATAAGAGTAGTTTAAACGTTTTACCTTTTGGTGGTTTTTAGGTGATTTTTTCCATTTGATTTTGTCCGAAATCTGATGAAGAATGGTTGGATCTAAAGATTTCAGTGGCTAAGTTTGTATAATCGGGGGTCCCCAGGGGTTTTTCAGCATGCTGAATCCATTTATGCATTCATAAATACAATTTAAACAACAAAAAATAGAGATTTTGTCCAGATTTAAATCATCGGATTCCGACCAAAACACCAAAAGGTAAAACGTTTAGACATCGCATATATATATATTGTTCACTAGGGAAATCAACAACTAGTTGGGTATGCACTTGCATGACAAGTGGTTGTGTTATCCGACTGCTACCATTATAACCCTAGGCATGCCAATGAGGCCTCTCACGCGACACACAAAGCTAGTCAAGGTTTTTAAACTGATAACTTCAAATAACAAAATACCTTAACAACACACTCCATCATCAACTATCCTACACCTCGAGGACTTAATTTTTAAAATATTATGTTAAATTAAATTATATATATATATATATATATATATATATATAAATCATGAAAACTCTTGAAAATATCATATCTATGAAAATTTGGCATTGAGATTTTTTGGCTTGTAGTAAGAAATCATGAAATCTCTTTAAAATATCATATCTATATATAGATATGAGAGAAGAAATCATGAAAACTCTTTAAAATATCATATCTATGAAAATTTGGCATTGAGATTGGGATAACAGGTTGATGACTCCCAAGAGCTCTTATCGACGGAGTCGTTTGGCACCTCGATGTCCACTCATCACATCCGGTTTATTCAGATCCTGATCCCATGCTGGTTGATCTATCGCCAATCAATGTGCAAGTTGGAATTGGCATTGAGATTTTTTGGGTTTGTAGTATCATTTTTAAAGGGAAAAAATCAATATAATAATGATATGATGGATTTTTTTACACTATCTTTGATTCTCATACCAAAATAAAAAAATTATTAATGTACATTTTTCTTTAATATAATATAATTGGTTATTATTATTTTTTTAATTTTATTATTATATAATTATCTCAGGTTATTTTGTTGGATTTAATGATCATAACTTTTTTTTTGTTAGTGTTCACAGTCATACATGTACTAGAGCAGAAGTCTTTGAGGATTATAAGTTGCTTACTATGGTCATAGGGATTCCTTGCCATAAGAACAATATCATTGGCATAGAGAAAAAAATGATTACTATACTAGCAAGAGTTGGTCCAACACAACCTGCAACTTCCAAACAATCTTTTAATTTGTCAATGTAAATTCCTAAAATGATAGGGGATAGAGGATAACCTTGATTGACTCCTATATTGTAGTTAATTTCTTCTAACCAACCCTTAGTGGTCCTAAAATTGGAAATAACGTTATCATACAATCTTACCGTAGCAACTCCCAGACCGAAGGCAAATTTTAGCTCTTCTAACCTATTCCAAAGGCTGGTCCTAAGCATAGTGTCAAAAGATTGAACCTAAATTCAACGAAACAAAAAAGGAGATCGGTTTTATTGTTGCGACACTCCTCTGCAAAGATCCTAAGCGTGATTAGGTGGTCCACAGTTGAATGATAACCTCTAAAATCAACTTGTCCTTTAGCTCTTTTTCCATGGCTTTCTATCCATATGCTTATCTTCTTTTCCAAAATACTTCCATATAGCTTGGATAAAATGGGGCTAATCATAATGGTCATATAATTAGAAGGATTTCTTTTATTCACACTTTTAAAAATAGGTAAAATGAGTATTTGAGTCCAAGGTTTAGGGAATCCTTGCTTGATTGCTAAATTGAAGAGGTTGTGTATTTGAAGGATCAAAATAGGCCCTCCAATTTTTAATATTTTATCTTGGTATCCCTCGATGTCCTTAGATTTACTGTTTGCAAGTCGCTTAACCCCAAACTTTGTCTTCTATATAAAAAAAACATCATCTTCTGTAGAAACTCTTGGATTTTTGTCTATGACATTAGGGGATTCGTAAAGATTTTTAAGGTAGGAATTCCAGTTTGTAAGGGGAATCATAGCATTTTCTTTAGTTTTACGATTCAGAATTTGCCTCCAAAGTTTCTTTGGATCTAGCTTAGAAAGGAGCAAAAGATTCTCTTGCTTTCTATTTATGTAATTATTTTTTTTTTTTTTTTTTTTTTTTTTAATTAGAGATTTGTATCTATTAATGTTATCATATTTCAGATACTCATTACAAACATCCCTAATGGCTTTTGTAGCAAGTTTAGACTCATCAACATACCAATGGTTGACAATTCTATTCTTATTTTTACAACACTTCGATAGAGAATTTATTTATGGAGGTAGAGAGGATTGTTTTAAAATTATGATGGAATGTCTTCAATTGTTATTATATGATAGAAGATTTAATTGATTGTTTAAGTCCTTTAAAGAGATGAGCTTTATTTTTGTCAAAAATAAGATGTATTTGGTTACCAGAGTTATCTTCAAGGGTTTTTTACATGGTAAAGTTTAGCGTTAGGGTTAAAGGTCTATGATTAGAGAGTCCCGGTTCATGGTGAGTTGAAAGGTCAAAATTTAATATTTGGTTGTAAAAATGGATATTTGATATCACATTGTCCACAACGCTACTACCCAACCCATGGATACAACTCATCTGGTTAGATTTTGGCCACTTAATTATAACATTACAAATGATTAGATCTTGAAGCGCAAACTTTATTAATATTACCATATAAATTCTTTGTCAAATCTTTTGAATTTCTCTTATATATGAATCTGCTTTTTGTATACATAGGACTAAAAACCATATCAAAAGTATCCAATAATCTATGAACTTCTTCAAGAAGGGAAAGGAGTTGAAAATTATGACACTTCTATGATTTCCTTGCCCAATTAAGAACTATCATTAAATCACCAAAAACATTTTTATTTCATTTATCTTCACAAAATACACATTTTTCATTCATTTTCCATATAATGAAGAAGAGAAGAATTGGTGGATGTAAAGGTAAGCATTTCATTCCATTTCTCATTGTATACAATGAGAAGAGAGTGAAGGTGGGGATGAAAGGTAAGAATGATCATGGGTATGAAAGGAAAGGGCGTGAAGATGAGGGAGGGGATGAAAGTTAAGAGTAAGGATGAGGGTGGGGATGAAAGTTAAGAGTGAGGATGAGGGTGGATATTCCAATGACAATGGGGTGAATGTGTGTATTAATGGTGGATGAGGGTGGGGGGTAATTGAGAGAAAACATATTATGTTTCTCTAATACTCTCTATCCCACCCTCATATTCATCATTCTATCTTATTATTTTATTATAATGAAATAACACTTTAATCACTCTTTCATATTAAACATAAATATAAAACATTTTTATTTCATTTATCTTCACAAATACACATTTTCATTCCATTTTCCATATAATGAGAAGAGAGTGAGGGTGGGGATGAAAGGTAAGCATTTTCATTCCATTTCTCATTGTATACAATGAGAAGAGAGTGAAGGTGGGGATGAAAGGTAAGAATGATCATGGGTATGAAAGGAAAGGGCGTGAAGATGAGGGAGGGGATGAAAGTTAAGAGTAAGGATGAGGGTGGGGATGAAAGTTAAGAGTGAGGATGAGGGTGGATATTCCAATGACAATGGGGTGAATGTGTGTATTAATGGTGGATGAGGGTGGGGGGTAATATTAGAGAAAACATATTATGTTTTCTCTAATATTACTCTCTATCCCACCCTCATATTCATCATTCTATCTTATTATTTTATTATAATGAAATAACACTTTAATCACTCTTTCATATTAAACATAAATATAATTTAACTTAGTTCATGTTTAAATGTATTTTTATTAATTTATGAATAAACGAAAATTTAAATATAAATTATTAATGATTTTTTAAAAATAAATTCATAAATTCAATTTATGAAATTTGAAATATAAATATAAGAAAAATATAAGGAACAAATTTATATACAAAATTAAAATAAATATTAATTTAATAAAATAATGAAAAATTAAAATATACATAATTTTATTAATTTTTAAATAAAATTAAAATAAATAAATAACCTTTTCAACATTTATATTGATAAGTTACAAGATTGTTTGGAGGACGCAGGCTGTGTTGCTCGACTCTCGCTAGTATAGTCATCATCCTCCTTCTTTATGTTGATTATATTGTTCTTATGGCGAAGAGTCCCTATGACCTAAGTAAACAACTAATAACCCTCAAGGACTTCCGCTCTAGCATGGGCGTGACTGTGAACATTGACAAAACAAAGGTTATGATAGTTTAATCCAAGAGGATCACCTACGATACTTTTGTTTATGACAACAATATCTTGGAGGAAGTTCCTTCATACAAGTATCTTAGAATCGATATCCACCACAAGATCAATTGGAATTATAGTGTTGAAAAAGGGATAAATGGAGGGTGGAAAGCTTATTATGGGCTCGAAAACAATTGTAAATTAGCTGATCTTTGGCTTTGGGATAAAAAAACTCATCTTTCACACTCTCGCCACTCCAGTTATCTTATATGGATGTGAAGTTTGGTGTTGCAATATATCTAGAGAATCCTAGAGAAATATAGAACAAATCCAAAAGAATTTTATAACTTATAATCTCAAAATTAAGAGCAATACACCCTATCCTATCCTCTTCATAGAAGCAAGGCTTCCCCCCATTGAGAGAATTGATATAATTAGGTACATAACGTACAAGAACAAGATACACAAAATAGATGACAAGAGGCTCCCCAAAATTGCTTCAAACTCTAGCCAAAACCACAAGTGACTCAAGTGGGGATGGCATAAAGATGCCAAATCTTGGGTAAATCATTGGAGAATACAAGATGAAGCCATCATGCAAAATATCGATAATATTACAAATATTATCAATTCTAAATTCAAGAAGAATATGTGGTGTGATAAATAATTAGTGGATAAAAGGAAATTAAGATACTACAAGCAGGTGGTCAACCCTAATTTATAATATCAAAATTACCTCTATGTTTTGAAAAGTGTAAAGAAGAAAATCAACATTGCTAAAATAAGAACAAACTCTCACGAGCTATATAGTGAAACTGGGCATTGAACAACTCCCAAAAGACCATGGGATGAGAGAATCTGTCACCTTTGTGACACTAAGCGGGTAGAGGATGAAAAAAAATTCCTATTGGATTGCCTTGCCTATGCCCATATTAGATCCCAATTTAAAAATATTTTCCACATTACCGACCTTCCTAACGTCCTAAGTCATCAAAACTATGTTGATCTTAGAACACTTTCTCAATGTTTTTTGAACATAGAAATACAATTTTAAAGAAATTGAAATAATCTCTTACCTTCTTAAGATTCAATAAACTAATTGGTCTCAGTGAATGCTAATTATCATCATTATTATCATCAAATAAATTATATTAAAAACAAAAATTATAATTATAATTTATTTTTAGTAAAAAATAATTAAAAAAAATTATCACAAAATAAATATAATTTTTATTATATTTAAAATACAATATAATGAATTAGATTTAAATAATAATAATAATATCAATTCACAACTTTTTTAGATTATTTAAGATATGTAATGGAGAACCACATCAAATCGTAAAAACCATTGCACTAATTTTTATTATATTTAAAATATAATATAATGAATTAGATTTAAATAATAATAATAATATCAATTCACAACTTTTTTAGATTATTTAAGATATGTAATGATGAACCACATCAAATCATAAAAACCATTGCACCATAATCAATTAAGGGACATCATTTTGTACAAAGATGACATTTTATGTACATTCCCAAAAAACGAGATTTCAATACGACTTCTTTTCCGACTTACTTGTAATCATAACAAAACAAGTGCTGCATGGCAGCGTAGTCCTTGCCAGGTTGGTATGGGAGTAAATGTGACCTAGTACAGGCATGTGGATAGAAAGTTGAAATACATGTGGTTTGCGTGCAGAACATAGTATTCCCAAATTAGTTCTTCTTAAAAAAATATAAAAAAATATCAATGTTTGAATGGTTGTTGGACACAAAAAATTTAGCATTACCGAATTGGTTATTTTTAAAACTAGGACATAGAAAGTCATCAGAAATAAATAAATTATACATACGAAATATGTATTTGTATAAAGTAGATATTTAGTAAATAAATTATACATATGAGCAATGTATTTGTATAAAGTAGATATTTAGTAAATAAATTATACATACGAAATATGCATTTGTATAAAGTAGATTTTTAGTTTTATAGATACGAAATTTGTAGCCCTCATTGCATACGTAGGCAGTTTTTGTATCACGGGTTCTCGGGTTGGCGCACTGAAAATTGGGTGTCTGATATTCCATGGTCTACAAATAGCACCGATTGTTCCGCGATATACAAAATGAGAGGCGTAGTTGCCTACTATAGAAATTTACTAGAAATTAATAATGTATGTTATATAATAGAATAGTAATAACATTTGTTGCACCGAATTACTTTGCTTTAAAACTAAGGTTTTGTTTTGGAAAAAAAAGATATAGCATTGCCGAATTAGTTTTCTTTGCACATGTTTTATACAGCATGGACGGATTGTTCATTCCATAATTAGCGAGTCTTTGGATCGTGGGTTGTCGGGCTGGCGGTTTAAAAAATGGGCCTATGTTGTTCCGTGCCCTACAAAAACCATCAACAATTCTGCGATATACAAATTGAGAAGCGAGCTTGCGAACTATAGAAACTTATTATAAAATAAATAATGGTTGTTACATATATCAGGAAATTACATCAACATTTAAACCATCAACGTCGTTGAAGACCCAAAAATTAGAATACAATAGCAGACAAGAAATGTAGCATATCTGAATTAGTTTTCTTTGGAACAAACAAGAAGGTTCCTGGAAACCCAAAGTTTAGTATACAATAAGGACATTTTCGAATCAGTTTTCTTTGAAATTTAACAAAAATTAATAATGTCTGTTACATGTTTGTGGAAATTTAAATG
>SNQJ01S0143934.1:0-12006 GCA_010110895.2 Picea sitchensis
TTAAGAATTACATTCATTGGAAGCACCAAATTCCTTTTTTTTCCAGCTACAAATGGAAGGAGGCTCTGATCCCCTATTTTTTAGGCTACAACTTGAGGGAAGATCCAACTCCCCAATTATTTGGATACAACCCCCTATGTTATCCGAATACAACCAGAAGGTGGATACAACCACCTATCCTTGCCTTGTCCAACCACTCTGAAATATAAGTGCCAAATTTAGAAACTAAATATGTCACTATGACAACTTGTTATGTCAAATCTGTCACTGAGAAAGTATACTCGTCAACCAATCTGATATGATCACATATACCTCAAACACTATACCACAAGTTTGTACCTCAAACCATGTGCTAGAAACTGACTGTTATACAACCTCTATTTGTACCAATAACTTCAACAACATACCTCAACCATGAACCAATACAAAAGTTCAGTAGATCAGCCTCAGATCAAATCTACAACAAGCCCTAAACTTCCAAGAAGGCATCCAACATATTTACATGGAAAAACCTCAATCAAATTCATAAATTCGGGATTACACATATGAAAACTATACCTTTTTTCTTATGCTTCTGTGGTTTTTCTATCATGATTCTTCTTTCGCGAATCTGCTGTCGTGATTTTTCTGCCGCACTTTTTTTGCTATGGTTTTTCTGTCGCTGTTAAGCCCTAGACAAATCCCCATGATATGTATAAAACCCCTTATTATGCCCTAGATATTGAATTATTACATTTCTAGTAGGTTAGCTAGAACCCTTCTTTGCACCCGTTCATTTTAATTGTTAACCTTTGTCTCATATATATATATATCAAGGAGATCTAGTATTAGGATCATAATATCTCATATCATATTGTGTTATGAAGTTTATACATTGTAAAGGATGATTCCCCCTTGAAGTGGACTGAATTTTGTTGATTTCTTATCATTTTTAAGGCGTTGGGTCATAACATTTGGTATCAGAGCTCAAGGTCTTGGGGTTTCGTTGATGCATCTAAGACACATTGAAATTTTCACTATAACTTTTTTTCTACATTGTTTCAAAATAAACGCCTTGGAATATATTTAGTAGATGGATCAAGGTACATGGGGTTCAATTTTTAGCTCCTGAGGATTTATACTTTCGGAGATATAGTCTATTTAAGATAGGGTTCTGGAATCATCTTGAATTTAGTCATCGCAGAATTTTCACTATAAAAGTTTTTTTGTGACGCTTTAGACACTAAAAACTAGAGGAAATTCATATAAATTATCAAGGTGTTTGTGATAAAAATTTCAACTTCTAGGTCATCCTAATTTTGTAGATACACCTTATGTAAGATAAGGTATTTGACTAGTCATATTAACTAGTCTCAAACAAGTGTTCCAAGTAAAACAATGATATCTTCTTCTGTGGGTATCCAAATTAAGTGAAACCAGTTGAATTGGACAATGGATAGTATTTAGTATTTCATGTGCCATTTTCAGAATAAAATATCATATATTGTGCGCTTGGAACACTTTACAAGTACGCTCTCCTGGAAGGGACAAAAATCAGCAAGGTGTGGGGAAGTTACCATAACTTCCACTTGGCACATACAATTTTGATCCGACTTGTGGAATTAGAGAGAGGACATATAATAGAACTATAGAATAAACGTTCATACCCATAAGTGAATTTTTTTATAGATACACCAGAAGAAAGGTCAGCCAAGAGGACAAACTCCAAATTAAGGTTTTTAAAGGTACATAACTTACAATTGGCATAATTATTTTTGGAATATTTGTTTTAGGTGACTTGAAACTTGTGATAAATATATAATAGAGGAGTATTATTATTATTACTCTATATGGGTCCCAAAAAGGTGACAACACCTATTAAACCTCCAGAAGTCTCATCTATGACTTAAGAAGAAAATGAGGACATACATAATAGGTTGTCCAAATTGGAGGAACAAATTAAGAATGTGAGTGAAAAGTCTAATAATTAGGTAAAATCACAAAGACAAATTCAAGTAATGGAAGGGAAGATGAATGGAATGGAAAACAATATGGAGGGTATGAAAAATAATATGGATGATATGGAAAATAAGATGGAAGAAAATAAGAACGACATAAAAATAGAAATACAAAATTCCATGAAGGAAATGCAAAATATGTCTTCCATGATATCTCATGATATAGATGGGAGATTCCCTAAAGGAGACATCAAAATGGAATGGACTCATGAAAATAAAGGTAGTACACATGTTGAAAAAACATCCAATAATAAGCCATTTAGTGAATCTAAATCTAATTGTGGAGTTAATTATGGTGGGGGCCCTAAATTCAAGTTTCCGAAAATTGAATTAAAGAAGTTTGATGGTACATAGGTATTTAATTGGGTGAACCAAATAGAGAAATATTTTGAACTACATAATATTATGGATGATAAGAAAACGATTCACATAGAAACCTTGAACTTTGAGATAAAACCATATCAATGGTATCAATGCATAGTGAAAAGGCAACCCCCTTTATATCACTACACTTGGGGTTTATTTACAAGAGACTTAGAAACACAATATGGGAAAGTTTGGGAACAAGACTACTTCAGTCAATTGACAAGAATCAAGCAATTAGGTGATATTTAAGAATATAATTCAGAATTCCTGGTACTTGCCACAAGGGTGGATAACCTTAGTGATGAACACTTGCTGGAAGCTTACATGGCTGGATTAAAATAAGACATTAAACATGAATTTTTCTTAAGACAAACTACAAGCATTATGGAATCTATGCAAAATGCTTGTCATATTCATGACAAAAATAAGGCTACACACAAGTATAGAATTGGAGGAAAAGATCATTTTGGGGGTCATAAGACAACGATATCTAAACCAACAAGGTTGACACCTCGACAAATGGATGAAAGAAGAGAAAAATGACTATGTTTCAATTTTGACAACAAGTACAGTAAAGGGCATAAATGCGGTGAGAATAAATTATTCTACATAGACTGTGAAGAGGAAGAAAATAGTATACCTAAACGAACAAGGTTGACACATCAACAAATGAATGAAAGAAGAGAAAATAGACTATGTTTCAATTGTGAAAGAAAGTACAGTAAAGGGAATAAATGAGGTGAAAATAAATTATTATACATAGAATATGAAGAGGAAGAAGATCAAGAATTGGAACCATCACGAGACCCAAATCTAGAAGATACTACCCCCACAATATCTTGTCATGCTTTGGCTGGTATCATTACTCCAAAAACCCTCAAGATACAAGGATACATAAAAAAGAAAAAAGGTAACAATATTGATTGATTCAAGTAGCACCCATAATTTCATCAATTACAAATTAGAAAAAGATCTCAATTGTTTTGTGTATCCTGCACCAGAGTTTCATGTAATGATTGCAAATGGAGGTACCATAAATAATTCAGGGAAATGCCATAGTATTAAGCTCAACATGGGGGATTATTTTTTGGATAGACCCATGATTTCCATCCAAATGGGGGGTGCTGATGTTGTATTAGGGGTCTAATTGTTGCAATCAATGGGAATAGTGGCCTTTGATTTTCAAAATAGTTTAATGAGATTTTCCTCAAATGGCAAGGAAATTGAGCTTAGAGGTATCCAAGGGAAACCCTCTAAAGTGATAAGCTCTAATAGCATGGAAAAATTAATCAAAAAAGGACACTAGGGTGTAATTGCACAATTGTGCTCACTTGATGTTCAAACATCTATAGCCTCGGCTCCACCAGATCTCCAAATAATTATCAACAATCATTCCAAGGTATTTAGTGAAATGCCTAAGGGTCTTCCACCTACTTGAAACCATGAACATGCTATTCATTTGCAACCAGGAAGTGTACCACCTAACATTAGGCTTTACAGGTATCCATATGCACATAAGAGTGAGATTGAATGCATGATCCAAGAAATGTTAGAAGATGGCATCATTGAACATAGCCAAAGTTCTTTCTCTTCACCAGTGGTGTTGGTTACAAAAAATGATGGCTCATGGCATATGTGTCCATATTATAGACAACTCAATAAAATGACCATCAAAGATAAGTTTCCTATCCCTGTCATTGATGAATTATTAGATGAATTACATGGAGAAAAATTATTTACTAAGTTGGATCTTTGTTCAGGATACCATCAAATTAGAATGAGACAGAAAGACATTCCTAAAACAACTTTTAGAACAGATTAAGGTCATTATGAATTTTTGGTTATTCCATTTGCACTGACTAATGCACCCTCCACATTTCAAAGCTTGATGAATTCCATTTTCAATCCCTTCCTTAGAAAATTTGTGTTAGTATTTTTCGATGACATACTAATCTACAATAAATCTTGGGAAGAGAATGTACAACATGTTGACAGAGTATTACAACTATTGGAAGAGAAACAACTTTATGCAAATCCTTCCAAGTGTGCCTTTGGGGTTCAAGAAGTGGAATATTTGGGTCATATTGTATCTCCTAAAGGTGTAAAAGTGGACCCTAACAAAATTAAATCTATAAGGGAATGGTGAATTCCCAAAACCTTGAAGAAACTTAGAGGATTCTTAGGATTGACTGGTTATTACCAAAAGTTTGTCAAGAACTATGGTCAAATAGAAACACCTCTAACAACATTATTTAAAAAGGAAGCATTTTTTTGGAAAGAAGAAGAAACCAAATCTTTTGAAAAACTTAAGGAGGCTATGTGTACAACCCCCGTCTTGACCACATCTGACTTCACAAAAACATTTATTGTGGAGTGTGATTCCTCAGACCATGGAATTGGTGCAGTTTTAATGTAGGAAGGAAGGCCCCTTTCCTTTGAAAGAAGACAACTTAATGGAAAATACTTAGTCAAACTTGTTTATGAAAAATAAATGTTGGCCATACTACATATAGTTCATAAATGGCGCCCCTACCTAATAGGGAGATAGTTCAAGGTAAAAATAGATCATGACAATTTGAAGTACTTTTTGGAGAAATGATTATCTTCATAAGAGAAACAAAAATGGGTTACAAAGATGTTGTGTTATGACTTTGAAATTATATAAAAAAATGGAAACCATAATGTTGTGGAAGATGCCCTTTCTAGGAAAGAAGAAGAAACAAAAGGTTCACTATGTGTTATTTCTATGGCGCAATCGGGTTGGGTGGAAGAAACAAGGATAAAATGGAATCAAGATCAAGAGGTTTGCAAGATCATTAAAAAACTACATGAAGACCCCAGTTCAGTAAATTTTTTTATATGGAAGAATGATTTTCTATGGTATCATGATCGCCTATACTTATGTAAGAATTCCCAACTCAAACATAAAATCCTTATGAAATTGCACACTTCTCCTATAGGGGGACATTTAGGATTCTTGAAAACATACCACAGGGTCAAGAAGGATTTTTTATGGGAAGGTCTTAAAAATTATGTTCAAAGGTTTGTGTTAGAATGTCTGGTCTGCCAACAGAATAAGAGAGAGATAATCAAGACTGCAGGTCTCCTGCAACCATTAGCTATACCAAGCCAACATTGGGAAGAAGTTTCCATGGATTTTATTACAGGTTTACCAAAATCAGAAGGAAATACCATCATCATGGTAGTAGTGGATAGACTAACAAAGTATGTCCATTTTTTCTCTCTTTATCATCCTTTTAAAGCAATCATAGTAGCAACAACATTCATGGAAACAGTTCAAAAACTACATGGAGTCCCCAAGATTATTGTAAGTGATAGAGACCCAATTTTCAAAGGAAATTTTTGGATTGAATTATTTTCTTGTTTTGATACTCAATTGGCTCATAGTTCATCTTACCACCCTCAATCTCATGGGAAAATTGAGATTGTGAATAAATGTATAGAAGTATATCTTCATTGATTTACATCCGATAAATAGACACAATGGGTCAAATGGTTTCCCTTAGAAGAATGGTGGTACAACACATCCTTCCATACTTCATCCAAAATGTCCCCATTTATGGCACTTTATGGATATCATCCTCCATCCATCACATCACCCTTGAAAGGGAATACTAAGGTTCAAGTAGTGGAGGACCACATAGAGAACCAACAAGAGGTCCTAAAACTGTTGAAGGACAACTTGGTTATGACACAAAATAGGATGAAACAAAAATCATATCAATATCGCAGGGAAAGGGAATTTGAGGTGGGGGATTGATTATTTCTAAGGCTACAACCATACAAACAAATGTCCCTCAAGCAACAAAAGAAGGACAATAAAATAGAACCCAAATACTATGCCCCCCATAAGGTTTTGCAAATGATTGGAAGTATGTATTACAAATTGGAGTTGCCTCTGTCTTCACATGTACATCCAATATTCCATGTTTCCTTCTTAAATAAGGTCATCGACAACAAGATATTGGTACGCAATTTTTTACCAGAGCTCAATGAAGAAGGAAAAATCAAACTAGAGACAAAAACAATTCTTGAAACGAGAATTAAGCAGTTGATAAATCGAGCAATTACAGAGTACCTCATCAAATGGAAGAACCTACTAGTGGAAGAGGCAACATGGGAATATGATTTCTTCATGCAGAAGCATCCGTGGTTAGAAAAGTATTGAGAAAAACACTTGTTTGAAGGGGATGAGCATGTTAATCCCTAGAAAAATCCCCATGATATGTATAAAATCCCTTATTATGCCCTAGATATTGAACTATTAAGCTTCTGAGTATAGCAGGAGGAGCACGACAAGGTATGTTTTTACTATAGGTGGAACAACCGTAAGTTGGATTTCAAAATTGCAAAAGGTTGTTTCACTTTCAACAATAGAGGCATAGTATGTTATTGCTACAGAGGCTAGTAAAGAGATGATTTGGTTACAAAGGTTTATGGAGGATTTGGGAAAGAAGTAGGAGAATAACATGTTATACTGCGACAGTGAGATTTCCATTCATCTTGCAAAGAAATCAACCTTCCATTCAAATACTAAGCATATACAAATCAGGTACCATTTCATACGATTCGTCTTGGAAGTTGGACATTTGAAGTTGGAAAATATACACACTTGCCAGAATCCTACAGACATGTTAACAAAGGGAGTAACCAGGGAGAAAATGAGTTCTTGCTCAGTTTTAGTTGGTCTTCAAACATGAAGGTGAAGATGAGAAATTCTCCAGGTCCAAGAAGGATCATATTCCAGCATATACGACAGTGGTGGAGTTGTGGAGATCAGTCTCTAAGTGGGAGATTGTTGGTTGTGGAGCTTGATTATCTTCCTGATTCAGAGGTCTTTGCTTTCATCCGTGTTTATACCCCATGAAGACATTACACCCCGGAAGAATGTACACTCCTCCACGCAGGGGAGTGTAGGGTGGGGCTTACCCCCCTTGTAGGGTCTAGGGGAAAGCGGGCCCCCGACGGGGGTTAGGGGGACAGTGTTCCCTGATGGGAGAAGTCTCCGAAGGAAACATTTCCGTGTAAATGTATATTGTAATTTCATAGTAAATATGGAACATTCATTATAAGGTCATAGATATGACGATAGAAGTTATGTTAGGGTTTTTTTCCCTAGAAGGCAACCCTCTTTTATGAGGGAAATGCATTGTGACTATGTGTCATTGTGAATATTGTATTCTAAGTGAGGAGACCGTGAGAGAAAGAAGAGAAATTTATAGTGGGTGTGTTGTAGGTTGTATCCCTTCATTTTGCTGGATAATAATAAAGGAAGGACCTGGAAATTTCTCTGGTGGATGTATAGCCCACACTGGGTGAACCACACATATCTGTGTCTCTATTGTATTGTGTATCTTCTGTGTTTTATTTCCGCATTTGTTTTTTTTTATTGCTCCACAATATTGTTTTCTAACACATTGTTATAACCTACTATGCTTTAGATAATAACCATTGAGGATACTAAAAATATGATTGTATAAACAACTCATCTATGTTGCATTCGTCAAAATCCTACATTTAGCATTGAGATTAATAGGTAAAAATAAAGAGTATAAAATCAACTTTGTATATTCCAAAATTCAATTTTATAACCTACTATACTTTAGATAGTAACCATTGAGGATAATAAATATGATTGTATAAACAAACCATCTATGTTACTTCTGTCAAAATCCTACATTTAACATTGAGATTAATAGGTTAAAATCAAGAGTATAAAATCAACTTTGTATATGTCAAAACTCATGTCAATCTAGAAATCTTGGAAGATATAAAGCTAGGTAAGTCTATGTTGTCCTCTTAAATTATTTAAAATTGAAAATAAAAGAAGTTTTTAAATACACCTTAGAAACACATTTTTTAAGAACACCAAATGGTTGTATAATTTGGTCAGGCATCCACTCACGTTCTCCACCAATTTCAAAGTTTTGTAGTTGATGCAGGAGCATCACCAACATCAAGCGAGCCAACGCGGAAGCAAAGGATAGCTGGACAAGCGCCAACACAAATTTTGAAATTTCCTTGGAGTTGATGCGCAATCTTAAATGAAGTCATTAAGAAGAAGTGCATTTGTAAATTGTAAATGGACCTTGAGCCATTAACTCTCGTCCTTAGTAGGTAGAAGGCATTTAAAGTAGTTAATGCAGGTAGATAGAATTTAATTCTAGATTAGATTGTTTGAGAGCGCAAGAGGGAAATGAGATATAGACACCCTCATTGTGTATTGTAACATTATTATGAGCATTGCTGAGAAGAGCAAGAGCATGCAGAGAACTGTGTAAGAACACCCATGTACATATATTTGGATTAATAGAAAGAGGTTGATTCAAATTCATGGTTTTGTGTTGTTCTCTGTGTATTGATGCTGAATGATATGCTCATGAATCTTTGCTTCTTGTTATACATTTTCTTTATATGTTGTGTATATGATTTCATGTTTTAAGTTTGAAGTCTGAAAGGAAGAAGGAATGAGTTTCAATTGTTTCTCTATCTGAGCAAGAGTTCCTACAAGGAGTGCAGTCGAAGTGTCCACAAGGAGTGCATTGACAGAGGGTTCAGATAGAGTAACTTTTGTTCTCTTTCATTCAAGAGTGCAGTTGAGCACAGGAGCCGTGCAAGGAGTTCTCAGGCCGAGTGAAGTTCAGGGTTGTGAACCTGAGTAAGAGTTGAAGGACTGCTGCTGCAGGTGTGCGTAGGGTCGAAGGAAGTTCAACACTTGGAAGTGTCTGAAGGCTACCGCAAGGAGTGTGTGCAAGAGTCTTTTCTAAGGCTCAGAGTCATAAGAAAGCTCAGGAAGGATAAGGTCTTATAAGTTGTTGAAGGACAATGCAGGGAAGCTGTGACTGGAAGTATTAAGAAGCGTCACAAGTTTGCGCACAGGTGAACAAATCTTCGCGGAGGAACACTTGGTCATTCACAGAAGTCATGAGGAAGAATGGACGGTTGGTATTCTCTGAGGAGGATTCGCGACATTCCGTGAGACGTTAGATCTCACACAGGTGCAGGGGAGATACAACGACGTATTCTCTAAAGGTTCGAAGCTCAGGAGGGGTAGGACCGTAGATCCGAGTCACAAGGACTGTCGGATTTACACGTGAAATCGTGCATCGGGGTTTTGTGGGTTGAAGTCCCGTAAACATAGCAACAGGAATCGCGAAATCGTGAAACGCGATATCTCGACAGCCAAGAGGATTGTGTGGTCCACAGTGGAGTCGGCCAGTGGACAGGTGGCACACCATTTCGGGGTTTCGTGGTGGGAGGTTCCGAAACATATGCATTAGGATTCATGATATTGCAAACTCCGAATTGCCGACGGAGTGAAGGCGTTGAAAATTCAAACTCGTGATTATATCGGAGTTTCGACATATCGGGATTCGGGAGTCGGTAAACCAAGTTACTCAACATCACGATCGCCAAAATCGAGATAGAAAAAGTCCCAAGAAGGTAAAGGAAAAGGTCAGTGGTGGCCATTGTCGGGGTTCAAGGATTCGAGAGTCCAACGCTTGACCACAGACCTCGCGAAGTCGCGAAGTCCGATTCCCAATTGTAAAGAGGGGGTCCAGAGAGAGATTGCCGTGGGTGCATATTTCTCGACAGGGAATTAGAAGAACATTAGAGTTCTTAGGGTTGTGGAAGAAGGAAAGATCTTGTGTCGATGGGGACCTTTTGGCCTGCGGTTTGAGGGCGTCGGCGTTGGTTTCAGTAGTGATCGTTGAGTTTTTGTGCCCAATAATCTATGAAACAAAAGTAGCAATCCAAAGTAAATATAGATTAGAAAAACCTTCCACTGATTTCTATAAAAGAGTTTCTTTTGCACTGTAAACATGTTGAGATTTCCAAAATATACATGAACAATTTCAAGCAAGGCATTGCAAAAGACAACCATATAACAACCAAAAGCCTATTAGCTAGAAATCATCTTTTCTATACATAATAAATATGTAAAGTGAATAAAAAGTAATCCCTTGGAAAGTGAAGCATAAGGCATCCCCTCTTATGCACTTTATTCATATGTTTTGGTAGCCTCTCTGCATGTTTTCTTGTTTTCACCCCTTACAGTTCTTATTGAAACTTGGAGGAATAACAATACCTTCAAAGTTAAAATCAAAATGCAATAATATTTAGTTTTTGGAGTTTAGATGGACAATTCATTATTATTATTGTAAGTGCAATTTCATGTCGTTCTAATTCTATAATTAGGTTGTGATATTTGTGAAATCCATAGTGTAAAATTTCTCCATTTAAGAAGTGCTCTGTGAGATGCATTTCATCACTCTCTCGTCATACTATCATTGGCCATCTACATACAAGCTAATTTAAAAATTTAGAAAAACTCATATCCATCTAGTGAAGGTACATTTACATTGTTAATAAGATTAACTCCGAGGGAGGAGAGGGCATATTCAATTAAATTCATGTATAATTGACTTCCAATTATATTTTGAGGGGAATATTCAACTAAATTTGCACATCATTGAATTTCATTTATATTCTTTCATTGAAAAACATTTAACCTCCTTAAATATGTTTCCAAACATGTATAATTTTTTTCCTTTCAACCAAGAATGTTGCTTGAGATGGATTTCATGCTTATAATTGTAAGTAACCTAAAAATCAGATCTTAGTTTATATTGCAAAAACAATAAAAAAACGTGATATACAAAAGCTTCAGATACAAATTTCATAAGTTATAATTTGGAAAGGAACTATGCAATCACAAATGATCCGTGGGTATGGACTACATTATTTCTATCACTTCAAGGATTTTTTCAATAAATTTCAAATATAAAGAAAACATGTGAACCTCAACTTTCATCACTAGATCAACCAAAATATAATACACATTCCATAATTTCAAGTTTTAGTTTGAAAATACCAACGAAGCAAGCTTAGAAGATAATATAAGCTCTTTTGATTAAGGTTGGTTTCCATTGATGTCAACCCTTGAAGAAAGCCCCATAGAACAAAGGTTGGGTAATGGACCCAATATTGTTTGATTTAAAGATGAATCATTATTGTCTTGTCATGGTTGATAATAATTAGAAATGGATGAACTCCAAAGTGGTCCCCTTATGGTGAAATCCCTCATGGGAAGATGGTTTGCCGATTGAGTTATCCTAGAAGTATGGTTAGAAAACCCATGATTATTTGTGGAATAATGAGATGAAGGTCAATGAATTTTTCATTGAAACTATCCTATATGGATAGCTCTTGTCATGCCATTTCCGGTGGTATGTGGAACGTCACATAACTCCTCACGGTTAGAGAGTTATGACCATGAGAAGTTGGAGAACCCATGTTTGGGTAATGGACCCAAGTTTGTTTGATGGATAATGGTATGAGTTTTGATATATTTGCAGGTAATACTATTCAATATGTATGGTACATGTCATTCCATTTTTGGTGGTATGTGGATTGTCACATAACTCCTCACAGTTTGAGAGTTATGGCCTTATGAAGTTAGAGGACCCTCTTATGTCATCTAGAAGCTCCAAAAGGTCAAAGTAGTCAAAGTGGTTTAAGAGATTTTAGAAGGTAAATAATAAAGTGAATTGATGAGTGTACTATAATTCAAAGTGAATACAAAATAAATTATTTAAATAATAAATTTAATGGAGAAATT
>SNQJ01S0143934.1:20755-36385 GCA_010110895.2 Picea sitchensis
TTGACTTATTATCCTTATTCTTAGGATTTATTTATTAATATCGGTCTTTATTACATGAAAAATATATTATTCTACCTACGTGAGGTGTTAGGGAGGTTAGGTCCCTAATAGTTTAATCCCTTTATTCTAGGTGCACCATTGTATTCCTTATCATGAGTTATCTCGACAAGTATGGGTATGCCTACCCTATCCCTATTAAGATCATGTAACTCACCACCTTGTGACTTTCTTGTTGATAGGTGGTATCCTTCGGCCTCTTCTGTGGGTGGTTCTTCTTCCCATGTCACTCCTCTCTCTTCTTGGTTGTCTCATTGCTTGGTAAAATAAAACTATAATGTATTTCAGTCATATGATGTTCTCCTAACCTCATACATTAAATGGCATTTGGTATCACCCAAAGTTGATCACCTAGACCAAAAAACTAGGTTTACCAAAATAAACCACTCATAGCATCGATACCATATGTATAAACCTACTTTTACATCATTTTCCACTAGTTTAACTTAGGAAACCACTTTTCCTAAAGTAATTTTATTTCCTCTTAAAATTAACCAAAAAGAAAAATAAAATAAAATAAAATACCAAAACCCTATAAGTTACTTATGGTTAAATTTGATACCATAAAATAATAGTATTTCATTACAATGACCATATCAAAGATAACCACTATTTTTCTTATAAATTCAAGAGGTCTCCCCCATTTTCTCATCCATCATCCATTGAAAGTAATAAAGTGTTTCCAAAATTTCTCTAGAACCATATCACCCATTGTGTTTCATGAGATTTTTTTTCCATAACCACTATCAATTTAAGCCATAAGGAGAGGAGCCAAGCTACACACTTGAGAAGCATAAAGAACCCTCCCAAGGAGGAGGCCAAGGAGCCCATTCTCTTGAAGAAATCCTCCACGGGTGTATGTAAGTATAGCTTCCATTGGGTAATATATAATTATTTACATTCTTGCATATCTATTTATGTCATGGTTACAACTACAATTTATTTTCTTTCTCTTCATTTATGATATAAAATAGGGTTTGTAGAATGTGGATCTATTCATAAAGTAGGTTTTATATGACTTATATCCATTTATTGTATGTGATCTATCACAACCACTATATTTGTAGTATTTGCAAACCCTTGTTGTAGATTTTACAAAACATGGATCCTTCTTTGCCTTATATTTACCTGTTCCAATTTGGATCCAGGAAGCCCATCAAGAATGGAAGGATTCATGAAGAGCCCAACTCTCCTAAAGGGTATATAGGGTATCAAGATACATTGAGGTATAAAGGGAACATTGTTTTGGTAATTAATTCTACCTTAAAATAGAAGGCCTTAGAGGAATTTCATTCATCACCTACAATGGGCCACTCTATCTTTCATAAAACCTATGAAAAAGATAATCACTCACTCTTTTAGGAAGGCATGAAAACATACATAACTCCACGATTTTGTAGAAGCCTATGAAACTTGCAAATGAAATAAGGGTGAGAAAGTGAAGACATCAAGGTCATTGCAACCACTGTCAATCCCAACACATATTGTACTGACATCTCGAAGGATTTTATAGTGGGAACAAGAGATGGAAACTAATAAGTGACCATGGTGGTAGTTGATTGTCTTTCCAAATATGGTCATTTTTGTGACTTATCACACCCATTTACCCCCTCCTTAGTTTCCCAAGTCTTCAAGGATAGGTTTTCAAGTTGCATGACATGCCCACTTCCATTGTCTCGAATAAGGACCCTACCTTCACCAACAAAGATTGGTAGGAGTTGTTTCAACTTTAGGGTACCTAATTCAACATGAGCACTATGTATCATCCCGAAACATATGGTCAAACCGAAGTGGTTATTGGGTCAACAATTTCTTAGAAACCTATTTGCAATGCTTTTCTTATGAAAAAAGACACCAATTTCTCTTAATGTTGGTAGAACACCACTTATCATGGAACTACAGAAATGACACCAAATGAAGTTGTCTATGACCATAAACCCTTGTTAGTGAATTCCTATTTACTATGTCCCTCCAAGTTGTAGGCAATGGATAATACACCAAATAATCCATTCTATGCACACTTAGGACAATTCGATTATGGCTCAACATAGAATGAGACAGTGACCAGACCAACATTTCTCCAAATTTTGTTTTGTAGAAGGGGATCATGTGTTTCTTCACCTTCAACCCTATAAAAAAAACATCACTCAAAGAAAAAATACACTATAAATTAGCACCAAAATTATATGGAACCTATAAGTTTATCTAACACATTGGACAAGTGGCCTATATGTTTTCTTTTCCAACCCACTCCAAGATTCATCCTGTGTTTCTGAGTCTTGTCTAAATAAGGTCATGGAATTGAAGTGTAAGGTGCAAACCAACTTACCATAACTTGATGAAGAAGGATCCATTTGGCCCAATTGAAGGAAATATTGGATACTAGAGAGTTTCAATCATGCCATCACATAATTTGAGAAGTATTGATTCACTGGAAATATATCTAACCTAAAGATTCCACATAGGAACCAACAACAATTTTGCAGCAATTTCCTCATCTCAGACCTTGAGGACAACACTTCTTTTCAAGGGGGAGGGCATGATATGGTACTACCCTAACCTCCATGCTTTATGCTACCTAGGGTTTTGTCAATTGACGTGTGCAACCATCCTCTTTGAATAAGTCTTATTAAATAGTAGTGGATAGCTATTTAATGTAAAAGGGTCCACTTTATAAGGCCTTCTAGGTAGTTGGTACCCATTAATTATGGGACCACAAGTATTTAGGGTTTTCATATTGAGAATATATTTAAAGAGAATAGGAGCATATGAAATCATTTGTCGAGTATTTTTGTATTTGGAGCTTTTCTTAGTGAAAGTTTGCCCTGCCTTAAGAGGCAAGCAAAAATTTCTTTCTTTATTTTTACTTATCATAAGACAATGGTATATTTCACATGTTTCATCTTATTTGTCTCTTGTATCTAGTTTCCTACAACTATATTCTTTTTATACCTAGTTTGTGTTTCAAGTCTCAACGTTAAAGAACATTATAGTCAATTTCACTTCAATCTAGAAGTTTTGAAGAAGAATGACCTCAAAGTAAATACTTTATGGAAAGAAAAACAATTTCTCACAAATAAAGTAAATCATTTAACACAAGAAGTGGTAAATCATACGAAGGAAAATGAGACCCAAGTGATGAAAATTAAATATCTTGAAAAGGATAAAGACCTTCAACATGAAGTGCATATCATAAAATATAGATTAGAAGAGAAGGTTAACAAGAAAAAAGAGCTCAAAAAACAACTACAAGAATCAAAGAAAAAGAATTATGACTTAGAAGTGAAAGATCAAACATCAAATTGACAAGATGTTTCGATTTGGTGTGGCCAAGAATCACAAGACAAACAAGTTGCCAAGAAAAAATTGAGCTAAAATTGTCAGATAAAGAAAAGGAATCAATCATTTGAAGAACCATAGTCAAACCCTATTTAGGGGAGTAGAAAAAAGGATGTATCAATCTTGAAAGTAAACAAAGAAACATCCATTGGTGTCAGTGAATCAAGGAAATTTTTAGAAGTTTAAATTGAAGATAAAGAAACTTTTTAACACAATCAAGAGGAACTAAAAATCAAAGTGTCATTATTAATGAAGTTTTATAAGTCAAAAACCATCCAAAAATTGAGTTCAGAAAACAAGTCAACAACAAGTCAACATATATAGATTCAGTCATAATTGAAGGTCCTGTTGGGCCCGAGATATGATCATCTTCATGATGTTATTATACACTTTTTTCCATATGTATATATGTGTTTTTTATCTTTCAAAGGAGATTTTTGAAGAATTTTATGGTAAAATGATACAATCGGTATGAGGTACGTATAAGTCATGTTTTGTGATTCAATCAAGTTTAATTTATTATATTTTATGGTTTCCAAGAGTTAATTCATGTTTTTCTGTTGTTACAGGGAAAAACGCACCATGTTTCTTGGTCCGACACTTGATCCAACACTCGTTCCAGTACTTGATCCGACACTCGTTCTGGCACCCAATATTGCACAAAAACACAAGGCCAGTTGGCGGTTATGGTATTGGCAGCTAGTGGTGGACAAATCGAGCACATGGGTTTTATTTTTCATCACCCCCTCCAACTACTAAGCTCAAGACAACTCAATTTCAATTGTCCAAAGAGGGCGATCATTGGGTTCCTCTATTTTGTTAGTTATGGATGCATTTAACGTAATTTGCCAAAATTAGAGGTGGTTCGACCCTCTTGTGGTCGACCACCTGGGTTGTAAGCTTATAAATACCAATAGGATGATCATTATATTGTTAACCAAGTATCATAAGCATTAGAATTGCCAAAAAAACATTTTTTCTCGGTTTCTACATTTACATTACCAAAATAGTGCCAAAACTGCGTTTTTGGATTTTTATGGTGAATTTGGCCTGCTGAAGTCGTGGTGTGATTTTAGAGAGTGACCACGACTTGTTGGGGGGGGCACCAGCAGTCTGGTAACTCTCTTCATGTTGATTTACGCATTTCCTAATTTAATTGCTCTTTCTTTATTTGTTGTACATGCATATTTTTATTTAGTTAATTAATTTGTTGTAGCTTAACTGATTTGCTTATCTTTTACAGGTTAGAATGATGAGATGTATTAACATACATTAATCTCATAGATTAGAAAAGGCTTGCAAGTCTCTCTCTCACTATACTAACCCCACATGTAGTTAGATGATAAATTGTGTTTTCTTTTATATTTTTACAGTCAAGCTTAGAACAGAGTTTTAATTAGAACAGAGCATAGTTTTAATCTGAGTTTCTTCTGACAAAGATTGATGGATGAATAGATTTTCTTCCAATTTTTGAATCATAGCTTTCTTACTTCAGTTTTAGATAGATTTCACTTGCTTAGTTATTGGTTAAATGTAATTGTCAATTCACTTTTTAATATCATGTTTTTAATTTTTGTTTTCAGTCATTTTCTTATCATAGCTTGAATGATTAAAGTAGACATAGTATAGTTTCCTTTCACGTAATTTCCTTTCATAGATTAAGATGCAATTGAATTTTTAGTTAAATAATGATGATCTCATCATGATGTTGATGTTTTATACATGAATATGTAGGGTATTTAACATTACTTTTATCGTGGCTAAGTTTTCATTGGACTGTTTACTTCACACCTTTCATTTTGCCATTGAAATTAGTATTGAGCTTATACCATTAGAATTGTCCTTTGTTGTCAAGTGTCATCGAGATATCATTCATCACCACCGAAGGAATTCACACAACCACCAGCATCACATTTTAGTGTTTCATAGATTAAAGATAGTTTCTTGCTTTCATAGATTAGAAGAGATAGTTTCTTGTTTTCATAAGTTTAGTTGATAGTCTTTCTTGCTTTCAATAGAATAGATTTCCTTTCATGCATTGCATCGATCATTTAAATTTCCTTTCATGCAAGAGAAATAGTTTTTCATTAGGCATTTAGTTCACTTGCCTCTTAGGCTAGGTAGTTGTTCAATGTGAAGTCTTTGCTTACTTGTCTTTTGCTTTATGCTTTTGCTTGCTTGTCTATTTGCTTTAATAGGTTAGTTAGGTGATTTTTCTCACTTGTCTATTTTCTTTAATAGGTTATTTAGGTTTTTTGTCTTTCTTGTCTATTTGCTTTAATAG
The DNA here is from genome assembly GCA_010110895.2 of Picea sitchensis. NCBI lineage: Eukaryota > Viridiplantae > Streptophyta > Pinopsida > Pinales > Pinaceae > Picea > Picea sitchensis. Next base: position 26,436 of record SNQJ01S0143934.1, read on the forward strand.
GTTAGATAGGTGCTTTTTCTTACTTGCTTATTTATTTTCTTTCATAGGGTAGTTTCTCATTGAATGTAGGTTGGCAAGTTAAAGGTAGTTTGCTTTCATCATTTACTTAGTATGCTTAGTAGTTTACCTTTGCTTACTGTCATGAACTAGTTTGCTTTACATAGAGTTTTCATTCGCTTTCTTAGGAAATATTCATCGGTCCTTGGCCCAAAAGTACTTAGGTTACCTAGTTTCAATTTTCTTAGTAGGGTTTGTTCATTAAATAGGTTTGCTTGAGTAGATTAGCCCTAGATAGTTGCTTTCCTTAGTTAGTCTACACTCCTACCAACCTTCTACCTTTGGCATATATTTTTCTACAACTCTAAGTTTACTTACCCCGGGTTGACAATTTAATTGAGGAGTGGTTAATTGTCTTTTTAGTACATATAAATGACCTAACATTTTGAAAAGTAGATTTATAGGAGTTGTCTCAAAGAGTAAGAAGTATTAGAAATTAGATCATCCTTGAACCTTAGCATTAGTTTGGTGGGGGGACTTTAAGATGAGAGATAAGAACCTATGCATATGTTATAGCAGGTTCCCCAAACCCAATAGTAGTTTCTTGTCTGCTTTCATGAGACAGGCCAGGGGATCAAATGGTAGCTTTGTTTTTGTTTTCTTTCTTTCATAGAATAGGCCTAAAGACCCACAAAGGTAGATACATTAAATCAAAATCACCTTTCAACCAAGGTTCCTTGAGATCTCTTTGTGGGAAGGAACGTTCCACTTAAAATCCTTGAGGCCGTCTGAAAAACAAAAGCTAGCTCGACTCAAGAGCTAAAATAGTCTCACAGAAAGGGATGCTGCAGAAGACTATAGAATAAGAAATTGAAGCATCAATAATACTAGGACAGGAGGCAATACCATTCGAGTCTTCCACAAAACCAAACAATACAACCTTTGCTTTACACCGGTGTAACATCGCTACGGCATGACAAAACTTATTCTTTGAGGACACTTGCTTCCATGTGAGATTTTATGATGAACAGCTTAACCTTGATGATGATGTGTCATGATTGATGTGAGGATGTTTTACTATTTCTGCTCTCGAGGTGCTATTATTTCGGTTTCATTGAGTATGCGGGGTTTAGGACCTTGGATAGAGGCATGGTGGAACTCCCACTTGGAATCTGGATTGAGTTAGGGAGTAGGCTATTTGAGTTGTTTTATTTCGGTGATATTGTGTGGTTTTGATGATATATATTGATTTATGATATGTTGTTCACATGATATGACATGATGGTTGACGATGCAGGAGTTGGCGGTAAGCTTGGCGGTGAGACTCACATATGTAGTAAAGGTGCCACACACGATTCCCAGAGAGATTGAGGGAGAGTGTGTCAGCCCTGCCACGGCCCCAGTAACTCCTTAGTGGCTCAGTAGGTTAAGATTACCTAGTTGAAGGAACCACCCAATCGTGGTGAGCTGCGGCTTGATGCGCTCACGATTGGCTTGTAGGTTAGCGATTACCCTGAATTCCCCGAGGGATCCACCGATCTTGGCAGTGACGCGAAGAATCCATTTCACGTGATTCAAAGGTATAATAAGGCGGGGGCCTTATTCCTTGAAACCCTTAGTCTCCCACAAGTTCTGGCGAGTGTTGACTCAGGGGTTATAGATTCTACCAAACCGTCCGAGTCAGGTGGCACGCTGGGAGCATGTGGTGCATCTTGAAAGAAGGAGCCGCACGTCGGCGGAAAAATGCAAATCCATGGTAAAGCACCCTTGGAGCACGTGGTGCATCTGAAAGGTCCACGTCGCTATGATGGAAACAAATGAGAAGCAGTGCTTTGTAGATTACGTAGTGCGTCCTGAACGACACGTCTCATGAATGATGATGATGAGACAACAGATGACCCTAAGACCTTACTTGTGATAAATTCTTAACTGACTCCACAATTAGAATTGTCATCTGTTCCAAGATAAAAGCACAAATTAAAACATCTCTGAAGTTAAAGTTGACAAAAGAGCCCTAAGAAAGATTCTACAAAATAAACCCACAGGAAGTAAACTAAACTCCTCCTAGGTGTTAATTAAAGTCTTCCCTAAAAGCAAAGAGGTGAAGTATTAGGGGAATTAAATTAAATTAGAACCATGGCACCCAAATGATGAAGAGAAATAAAATTTATTAAAATGTGGGAGTATAAAGCTGAATTTAAAAATATATTGAAAAGATTAAAAGCCACATTGTCTTTTAGGGTTCAAAAATAAAAATAACAAGGAGAAATTTAAGGAGTGATTAAGGGTAATTTAAGGAGAAATTTAAAAGGTGATTAAAGAGTAATTTAAGAAGTAAATTAAGGAGAAATTTAAGGAGTAATTTAGGAGAAATGATTTTTGGGGAGAGAGTGGAGTCTTTTAATAATTAAAAAGAAATTAATTTTTGGAGAACGAGAGGCATGTATGACACTTGGGCGTGGAGAAACGTTTAGGAGTTGTTATTAAAATTAATTAATTAATGATTTATGAATTAGATCAGTCTCAAAATTATATAAAAAGGAGGAAAAGGAAGAAGAAGGAGATGAGCAGTTAAATAGCATTCTTATTTGCCAGTTGTGTAATGAGTTACTTGTGAGGAGTTGGGTTTATCTCTGTTGTGTGTGGGAGTGGTAGCTCCTTGTGGGAAATGAGCTGAGATGCTAGTTTATCTCTGGTGCTTGTGTGGCAAGCCCCTTTGGCTTGAGGGGCTAAGGGGGAAAAGTACCTAAGCGTTAGGCAGGAGAATTGCCGGTGAGCTTTCTCACGATTAAACCCGTGAGGGCCAGCTTGAGGCTTGAGAGCGGCTGTGCCGAGACATCTAAAGCAGTGGCAATGGTATGATTTTAAACTGGTGAAGTATAATTCATTTTACTCTCGGTAATTTAATGTTATTGATATTTGAAATTGTAAAATTATTATAGCATTTGTATATTGACAAATTTAGTTTACTGGATTTATTGTGAGGATTTGATGCAGGAAATGTTTAAATTTTTAAGTCGTTTATTACATGAAAAGATATATATAGTTTGTTAGGCGTTTTAGGAGCGTGTAGATAGGAGTTAAGTTACACCGAGGAGACTCTAATTTTAAAAGATATCATGAACCCTAAACATGTGAATCTTTTGTTTGGTAGCTCAACCAGTTTAATTATCTCTCAAATTGACACTGAAACTTTGGCACCAATAATCTCAATGCGGCTTGAGTAGAGTCCCAAACATTCAATCAATAGGAAGACCTTTTCATCAAAGAGAAAATTCGTTCTCTTCAAAGATAAAACCACTAAGGTACTCTCTTTTTGGAAACCAAGCCAATATGGATGATCCCGGGAGGACCATAACAATGAATAAGGAGAGGAAGAAGAAACTGGAAACTAAACCGAAACTACCGGGTTTCGATTTTGGACACCACTTTGAATGTCAACATGAAGAATATTCTCTCTCATCACTACCTACCTTTTATGGTAAAAATAGTGAAAGATACGGACACCTTCCTATTTGAATTTGACATATTGTAGGAGCTACAACTATGTGCAAGATACTTGAGAAACTAAAACTCTTCCTACCACCCTCAAAGACTACTGCATTAAAGATTGTTCATGGGGTTGGGAGAATCCGGTATTAGGTCTTAGGAATCCATGAAAGACATCTTTCTTAAGAGTACCAAGACTACTGCAAGACTCAAAGAGAGTCTCATAATGACATCTTTAGAATCCAACAATTAGATAATGAGACCCTTGAAGACTATATGGAAAAGATTTGGTTATATCTCCCCGGAAGTCAAATACCATGACCTCCTAGAGGATGCGGTTAGGGATCTTTTCTTAAGGTAATTTCAAAAGAATACCTAGAGGTGCTTAACCTGATGGAATCAAGTGACATCTCATAAAAACTAATATTTGAAATATGTGAAATGTGTAGTAAATACTCGAGGAGTAGAACCAAGCAGGAAAAGAATGTTTGGAACCCTTACAATAGAAGCTTAAAACCAGGTAGTTCAGGTGGTATTATGAGAGTAGATATAGGGAAACTTTTAGAAAACTTTAAGACTAACATCCTAAGCACAATAGGTTCTAGTTGGATACACTTAAACTCAAAAAGAAACAAGGGAGGAAAAATGCAACAATGAACATATATTTCCCAAGATCTTGAGGAGGAAGCATTCCTGAGGTTGCCAGTGGAATAACATTTCGGTTTGTGGCTATCTGAAGACCATGTGTTGAAAAATGTCCATCATTCAGTTTATTATCCATCTATAGGAATTACTTAAGAGATCCTAGGGAGTTTCCTTATGCACCTAGGAGGCCATGAGCACAGGAATCCCAACCCATACACAGATCTCTGATCTCCATTTCCCACCCTATCCTTAAAAACAATGGAACTCACTAGGTTGGCAAAAATGGTCTACTTAGTACCAACATACTTGGATTCAAGGATGGAGGGGGGGACAAAACCAAAGAAATCCTCAAGATCCACCTATTCTTATGTACAACCATCCTTATTCTCGAGTTTTCATCAAACACTTTCATGTGCTACTTGGGAGTTTTGTTCCACCACTTCTACCTCCTATCCCACAACAACAAACTCTCCAATTTCAAAATGCAAGCTCCCCAAGACCGACATTAATACCGGCACAACAAGTGCCCAATCCTAATAATAATACCCCTCAACCTCTTAACAATGGTGAGATGTAGGCCTTCCCAACATATGTCATTACTCCTGTTCCATTACAAGAAATGAAACTAAGATCAGGAAAAGTTCTAGATAGGAAGAGACCCATTAGTCATCCAGGAAGAAGAAGAAGAAACCATAACAACCCATGGATGACACTAGGTGGGAATATGTTATTATTCCTAAGGACCAAAAACCTAAGCTTCCCTAAAATGAACCTTTACAAATTACAAAGGTCCCTCCTCATCCAGACCAATTGGTAATCCAGAAACCTACCACCCATTTGGAATTTGTATGTTCTTCGTGAATTGAAAAATGTTTGTGTCAAAATTCCTACAGCCAAAACCATTAAAGGGTATTCCAATATATATTAAGGTAGTCAAAGAATTGTTTGTTAAGAAGCTAGGTAGGAAGAAAAGGACCCTCCTACAGTACATTTGAGGTAGGAGGACTCTCTGAAGTACATAGCTTGAGAGAAGCCAAGGCTAGCAAGTATGGAATCAGGAAACCACAGTAGTGACTATAACCATTAGGAGGTCTCATGGGCTTTCGCATAGACCTAGGGGGCAGCCATCAATGTTATGTGCCTTTACTACCTTGGGTATTCTGATTACAACTACTATTGACCTGCACCCAAACTATTTTGGAATTAGCAGATATGACTAGGGTTATACCTGAAGGATTTTAGATGATGTCATGGTTACTTTAGCCTCATGGGCACCACAGCAGATTTTCTTGTCATTCATTCAAAGGATCTTGCATGAGGCCATCCCATTATTTTGGGAAGACAACAGCTATGCAACTAATACATTTATTGGTTGTAGAGATGGATAAATGACCATCTCAAATGATCTCTCTATCCAAAAGCTCACCACTTACCCTCCAACTCAACCTATTAAGGAGAATCTATGGTGGCTTGAAATTCCATACAATAATGAAGACTGGGAAGAACGTGTTGCTGAGTGACCATGTGCAAAGGAACTTAGGAATCGAAAATGTGCTAAACCAATTCATTTATGCTATTACATGTATGGATTTTCCACAGTCTTTTCTAATTTGCCTACATGTTTGTGGAAGAATTTCAATAACAATTAGATCCATCTGTTTGTCTTTGACATCTTTTTAACTGAAACTAGATGGAGTGTCACGCCATGTCTTATCCTATGCCCTATGAGATTAGTCCAGAAATTTCTACATATAAACTCGGGACTAGAATCTGAATATGAAGCTTGATTAGGCTTATCTTAAAGACAAACGGAGAATTTACGTGGGAATACACTAACATGAAGGTATACACCCCGACACATGACTCCATCACATATATACCCAGGGAAAAATAACACTTGTTAGGAAACCCCAAATAAGGATGAACCCAAAACTCAAATACATAGTCAAGGAGGAAATCCAAAATTGTTAAATGTCAGGATTTATCTATCCCATTTCCGACAGTAAGTGGGTATCCCGCTAGTAGTGGTTCCAAATAAAGTGACTGGGAAATTGAGAATTTGTGTTGATTTCCGGTAACTCAATAAGGCCACTTTGAAGACTACTTTCCTCTTTAACAAATTGACCAAGTTCTAGATGCCTTATCTGGAAAGAAGTATTTATCCTTTCTAGATAGATGCGATGGAGTACAATCAGATTCTTATAGCACTCAAGGACTAGGACAAGACTACCATTACTTGTCCAGCCGACCACCAATTACCTATAGGGTCTTACCATTTAGTATTGTGTAATGCTCTTGCCACATTTTAACGAGCAGTACTAGGAATATTTACCGATCTTATTCATGATTGTGTGGAGGTCTATGTGGATGACTTCACAGTTTATGGTGGCTGCACCGAAGCCTTAGACAACCAGAAAAAGTCCTCATCGGATGCGAGGAAATGACTGCTCCTAAGTCATGAAAATGAAAAATGTTATGCTTGAAGGAGTAGTTCTGGGACATCATGTTCGGATGAATGTTATCCACATTTTGATTCGAGATGATATGATCATGTCATGATAATGGAAGATCAAAACTCTTCATTAAAGAACAATTTCCAAAAGGAGTTACACTTGTCATTTTCTCAAACTTCAATGCTCTAAAATTGTACAAGTTTGATTTTTTGATGTTTTTCAACAAAGAAAAACAAAAGACTTGAAAAGAAAACAAATGGTTCACTTTCAAGAAGAACTCTGATATGAGGAAAAGAGAATCAAATCATCAATATCAAACCATCAATATCAACTCAACCAAAAATTTCAATGGTAAGAACTAAAGCAAACCAAAGAGTTTCCTTAGCCTGAAATGAGTGTCCTTTTGAATCAATATTCAAATAAGAAACACCAAATTCTTAACTTGATAATCGTCTTTAATAACACTAACACATTCAACTCGATTAATGAGAGAGAAGAAAAAATGCCAATAAGGGCTAAGGATGAAAGATCAAGTGACCAAAGCAAGGAACGAGCTTAAAAACCCTAGGTCAGTCAGAGCAAATGAAGCAAGATGTGTAAACCAGTGAGATGAAGTGTCAAAGACTTAAATCAACCTTCTTGAGCTATTGCAAAAGTCAAAACTTGATTCCAAAAAATTTCAAAAGCGCCCCTGTGAGGTGAGCCTTGGACAAAGTGCGAGACTCAACTTCTCACGGAGTCATCTATGTCTTGAGGCTGCGAGCAGGTTAGCGGGTATATACTTTCAATTTAGCGAACTAAAGTTCTCGCAAGATGATGAGTGTACGATCTGCTGAGAATTCACAGCAATAGTAAGAAAAATTTGAAAAAATCAAGCAAAGATCAAGCGGATTTTCTTTAACAGGGAAAGATCTCGAGAATCACAGAGACTCAAAAGTTTAAATCGAAGGGAGAAAAAATTAACAAAAGAGCAAAATGGCCACAACAAGTTCCAAGAACCAAAAACAAAATTTGCTAAAGATCCCAGTGGAATTAAGCCAATTTGTTTATGGATAGAATAAATGAGAATCTTGGACCTGATTAATCTCCCGAATCACGGATGGAACAGAATACTACTCTTTCCTAGATCTGTTATTGAATGGAACTAAGAGAAATGGATGAATTACATACCTTATGAACGCTCTCATTCAATCTCTGACTGTTCCACCATTTCTGTACTCCTATGCTCTTGTGTCGTTCAAATCATAACAACACAAACCAAAATCCACTGACAAAAGCATTAATCTATTCAATACCTGAGTCTATACATGTGATCAAGGAATCATGTAATGAATGACATCATCATTATGGGGAAAAGGACATATTCATGTATTGCATTAAGCGAAGAAATATACAACCTGAGCCTTGATGTAGTAGATCTCCTTCGATGGCTCTAGCTTTGACACACACTTGCTCAAGCATGAAGAAGTTAAAACACATATAATGACCTTGTTGTTGTCTTACAGCTGTAGCTCCAACCCTTCACACAATCTTGCACAAGTTCTCCAATCAATCTCTTTCTTCTTCTTCTAACTTCTCACTTCTTAACCATTTCCATGACAATCTCCTCAATATATGAGGAGAAGATTGATTAGTTACTTGGATGAGGAATAATCCCAAGATATGGAAAGCCCGATATTTTTGCCAACCATTGAACTCCAACTCACCCTTCTAGAAGATTCACTTCTAGAAGGATGAGGCATATTCATTTTCCTTCTTTATAAAAAAGTTCACACCCTGGTCTTGAACCTGATCACGAGAGGATTCATGATCGGATAGCCACGACTGGAAATTAAGTATTTCTGTAGGAGAGTATATATGCAGACTGCAAACTTTTCCCAAAATATGATGCAGAAAATGACAAGTCATAACCTTCTTTTGGAAATTGTTCTTAATGAAAGAGTTTGATCTTCCATTATCATGACATGATCATAATATCCATCGATAACCAAAATGTGGATAACATAATGCAGTGCTTGGATTATCTCAGATGAGGAGGATCTCATTCCCAAATCAGACTCTGATGAGAAACGCCCGCTTACCACATAGGCCTTACTCTTTAGACAAGTGCCCCTTTCCCCTTTCCAACAATATTCTATCTCTCAACTCGCCTCTCTCTTTAGACTATATTCATTTTATTGTGATATTTTGCCCGATTAAATTCGTAATTTTGTTTATGGATAAGAATTCATTGGTCGCGGACCTGAGACAATCTCCCGAATCCACGGATGCGGAACCAAAATAATGACAGAATATATCTCCCTAGATAGCTATTAGATGGAATAGAAATGGATGGTGTACATACCTTATGAGCGCTCTCCTTTAATCTCTGTTGTTCCTCGCTACATCGATGCTGATAGATTCCAATCACAATAACCGACCAATCACGACAAAGAAAACTTTCAAGTAGATTAAATCGATTATCATAGAGATTACTCGGTTTTGCAGATCTTTTAAAGAAAGGTTAGAGTTTTGGGATAAAGTTGCTAACGATACCCGTCTTTTAAAGAAAGGTTCTGAGTTTGTCTGGGATAAAGTTGCTAACGATGCCTTTGAAGCCTTGAAGTTGTCCCTTACCAAAGCTCCTCTTCTTTTTCCTCCGGATTACAGTCGAGATTACTTTCTTTATTTAGCTGTGTCCGAGTATACTATCGGTATGGTTCTCGTTCAAGATGATGATGCCCATGATGAGCATGTCATATATTACCTGAGTCGAAGTTTAACTTCTACGGAAATTAAATATCAACATGTTGAAAAGCTGGCCTTGGCTACTGTTCAAGCAGTTCAACGTTTTCGTCACTACATTCTTGCCAGGAAAACTACTATGATTTCCCACTGTAACCCCATGCAACATATATTGACTCGTCAATTTCTGGGGGGCAAGTACTCTAAATGGATTGTTATTCTCCAGGAGTTCGATTTGGAATTTGATCGAACCACATCGAAGAAGTCTCTAGTTTTCGCTTAGTTGATTTGTGATTTTCCCCACACTGCCACGGAAAAAGTAGCAGTTGATTCGTTACCCGACGAGTCACTTTTTCTTATAAGTACAGACGATATTTGGTATGGAGATATCATTATATATCTCCAGACTCAAACTTTCTGGCCTGCTTTGTCTAGTGCCGAACGACGTCGTGTTCGATATCAAGAACGTCAGTATATCATCCTCGGTGATACACTCTATCGTCGAGGTATTGATTCTGTGTTTCGACGTTGTTTAACCTTTGAAGAAGCCGAGAGAGCTTTGAATGACTGTCACTCTGGAGCATGTGGCGGTCATATGTCTGGGTATGCTACTGCCCAGCGCATCTTACGTGCAGGATACTT